>RJWJ010030019.1:0-20225 GCA_004363605.1 Indri indri | reverse complement strand
GTTGATCCAGGAATAGTTTCTTAGATATCTGTGAGAAGACATAGGCTGTATGCTTTTTAAAATCAGTCCTTTCTCATAAGGATAACTTCATCTGCTATAAAGGCCTCCTTTCTTTCTTTTTTTTTTTTTTTTTTTTTAGACAGCGTCTCACTCTTTTTTCCTGGGCTAGAATGCTGTGGCGTCAGCCTAGCTCACAGCAACCTCAAATTCCTGGGCTCAAGCAATCCTTTTGCCTCAGCCTCCCAAGTAGCTGGGACTACAGGCATGCACCACCATGCCTGGCTAATTTTTTCTATATATTTTTAGTTGTCCGGCTAATTTCTTTCTATTTTTAGTAGAGACAGGGTCTCGCTCTTGCTCAGGCTGGTCTCGAACTCCTGACCTCTAGCAATCCTCCCGCCTCAGCCTCCTAGAGTACTGGGATTATATAGGGTTATAGGCGTGAGCCACCGCGTCCGGCCTAAAGGCCTCTTTTATCCTGAAATAAAAGATAATTAGATGGCAGTTTTGTTATTTTTAAAAATATCTTTTATTAGCATAGTGTTGATAACAAGCTGGTCATTCTCTGTCCCCTTCCCATTCTCAACTTTTTTAAAACTAGTCTGTCAAATCCTGAAGTGTATAGGAACTAATGCCTTTATTAAAGACATTTGAGCTAGGGGTAGGATTGCATTCTTTTTTGAAAATAAATGGAAAATTCAAATCTGAGTAGAATGTCTTCTCACTTTCCTTAGTTATGAGTTAAAACAGCATCCAAAGGCGTAGGCTAATATTTTGCCAGAAAGAAAATTAAAAAAAATCTGTCCTATTGCCAGAATAGAATTCCTAAAATATTTACAATGAAGAATGGTAGGTTTTAGGCATAAATGATACTTTGGGGTCATGATTTGATCTGTATGATTTTATATATACAGTCTGTATTGTATCATACTATTTTATGTAACGACATGTAAAATAGCACTACATCAACTTTTGCTTATATTCAATATTAACAAAATAGTTTCTACTTTGCACTTGAAATAAGAACAATATACTTTTCCTGTGTTCTTCTGGTAACTACATGTTTAAGAACATTTTTTTGTGTGTAGGTTTTTATAGGGGAGCGGATTTGAAGAATGAAGCCAAAGGATCGAGAATATCTAAACGTGATATAATTTTTTGGAGTTCAATAGGGAATGTTTTCATAAGTGAGACAGCATATTTAGTGGCAGTGCAGTAACACTCAATAAATGCAGATGTCAAATATGATGGTAAAATGATTCAGTTGTATGTTGTTTGCCATGCTAGCACTAATGACTTAGTTTGAATTGAAAGGTTGGGTCAAATGGTTATCTAGCTTTTTTCTGAAAGGAAAAAGAGGTCAGAGTTTGGTCTTTTTTAAAATTGTTTCAACTACTGAAAAGTAAATGGGATAGCATTAAATTATAGGTTGATGTGAGTTTTTAGGTAGATATCTATAGATACTAGTAGTCTGTATAGCACTCTGAAAAGATTTGTAAAGAAGGATATATAACTTAGTTTTAAATAAAAACGAATCTCTTCATTTAAACTAATTTGTCCCCCACTTTTTGAAATTTATTGTTTTGACAGAACTAAGTTCAGAAAATCTCAGAACCTGCTTTAAGATCATCAATGGTTATATCTTTTTATCATCAACAGAATTTTTACAGGTATGTTGCAGTAGTTTATGCATTATAAGAAATTATTTATTTCTCATTTGAAATGAAAAAGTGTCTTTTCAAGTTTAAGATTTGTGTGTTATTTTCAGGGTGTTGGGGGACGGAACATTGACTGAACGAACATTCCTCACTGCAGGGCAGATGTGATGCATACAGTTCTATTGTTATTTAATACAGAGAATGTGGTGTATAAATAAATATATCCTTATATTCTTATAAGAATCAGTGTATCAATAAACTCTGTATTAGGTATAATCTTTTTTCCTTAACTTTTCCTAAGAGTTCTAATTGAAACTTTATATGCTTAGACCTTTCCTATTTATTAATAATTCTTAAATAGATTATAATGAGTCTCATTGAATTTTATGCTTTTTCGATATTGTAGATATATTCTTATGTATATATTGATTTTTGATTGAATTTCAGACATATGCAATAGGTCTATGTCAGTCCTTTTGTGAGCTGTTAAAGGAAATTACTACAGAAGGTCAAGTTCAAGTGCTCAAGGTATTGTCATCTTTGATATAATTCTGGACAGGGTGTTTTAGCTGTGTTCAGTTGGTTTAATACCACTGGAGAAGAGGTCTCAAATTTGAAGGTGCATATAGATCACCTGGACATCCTGTTAAAATGCAATTCTGGATTTGTAACAAGGTCTGAACTGATTGAGATGTTTCTTACCTTGAGACCTTATTTTGTGTAGCAAGGATTAATTCTATTATAAATTGTCTAGTGACTGGTGATACATGATACTTCTCACCCCTTCATTTTGTTAGCCTGCTTTTGGGACAAACTTCTCCTTATATAATTTGGTAGTTTTCATTTGAGTTGGTTGTGATAGTTAGAGTACCAAGTTTGTTGACATCGTGTATATTTAAGAACTGAGCTGGGCTTGGTGCCTTATGCCTATAATCCCAGCTACTCAGGAGGCTGAGGTGGGAGGATCGCTTGAGTCCAGGAGTTCGGAGTTGCTGTGACCTCTGTTCATGCCACTGCACTTCAGTCAGGGCAACAGAGCGAGGCTCTGTCTCAAAATAATAAAAAAAAGAAAACCCAAACCCCACAAATATATGTATATTAAAATATAGCTTTACATGTACATATGTGTATATAATATATCTTTACGTGTACATGTGTTTATGTATACGTAAGGCATACATATATTCCTTATGTATGAGCTTTGAGAGATATCAGAAGTATCCCCTTTTTTGTTTCTAGTTACTCAGCTATGTTCTAAGTTAGGTGAGAAAGCTGAATTCTGGTTAGGTGACACGTTACTGTCATAACGAAGTAGCACTTAACAGTGTAAAAACCATGGGATTGCCTTAGATCCTAAAAACAATTTGACTTCCCGTCAGTGAAATGAAAAAGTGGTTGCCCAAAGAAATTCAATGTAAGAAATATATTTAATCACAATAATTATAGCAGCGATCCAAAGTGTACTTTGGGGACTAAGCGGGTAAAAGTTTGGACAGATGGTAAAGTCTTATTTCATATTAATCAATATGTTAGATGTTGTGTATCTGAGAAGAGTAATCATCAGTCTGAGCTTATAAGGTTCTGTACCTCAAAGATATTATACGCACATATAAAACTCCAGATATCCATGTAAATATGTATGGATAATTTGACTTTTAAATTGGTTGCATTCAGTATCATTTGCTGATTATTCAGTCATTCACCCTATGGGTCAGGGTTCAGCTATTATAATTTTTTCTGTAAGAGATGAGACAGGAAATATTTTAGACATGGTGGGCCATACAGTCTTTGTTTCAGCTGTTCAAGCCTGCTGTTGTAGTACGAGTGCAGTCCTAGATAATGTACAAATGAATGAGTGTGGCTGTGTTCCAGTAACACTTTATTTACAAAATCATGCAGTGGGTTGGATTTGAGCCATGGGCATAGGTTGCCAGCCTCTGGTATTGGAATTCAATGCTTTTGTCTGCTGGGTATAGGTGATAGAAAAACCGCAGTTCCTGCTCTTAAGTAATTAAGTCTTTTGGGAGTAGGAAACAAGTAAACAACCAGTTAGTATTCAGTTTTATGTCAATAGTGGTTCTGGGTCAGAAGCATCTCAAAATCACCTGGTGAACTTTTTGAAAATTCAGGTAGAACATAGGACATTAGTTTCTCCTCGTTACAAAAAGAGGTGATTTTTCACAGACGCTTCCTGCTAGGAACCATTGCTAACTGTTTGCTTATATTGCTGTGAAAGTATAGAAGTGGTCATCTAACCCAGCATTTTGCAGAGCACATTTTCTTTTAGGGAGGAGTTGAGATGGGAACTGAATCTTAAAAGTTGAGTAGGGGGTAGGGTTGCCAGATAAAACATAATACAGTCATGTGTCTCCTAACATTTCAGTCAATGATGGACCCTGTATATGATGGTGGTCCCCTAAGATTATGATACTGTATTTTTTATTTTGCCTTTTCTATATTTAGATACACTAATACTTAGCATTTTGTTACCGTTGCTGGCAGTATTCAGACAGTAACATGCTGTACAGGTTTGTAGCCTTAGAACAATAGGCTGTACCGTAGCCTAGGCTATATGGTACCGATAGCAGTAGGCTATACTGCTACACTACTACTGGTATAGCCTAGAGCAGTAGGCTATACCATATAGGTTTGTATGAGTACACTCTATGATGTTTGCACAGTATGAAATCAGATATCTAACTGTGCATTTTTTAGAACATATCCCTGTTGTTAAGCGATACATGGCTATATTTTTATTTGCTAATTCTGGCAATCCTACTAGGGTGAATCAGGCTAATACACCATTACATACTGCAGAGAAGTGAATAAGACAAAGGCCAGGAAAGTACTGTTAGCATTGTTGAGGATGGGGATGATGGTGTATTTAAAACAATGTTAGGGTCTGTAAATTGGAGGGATCATATGCCAGATTACTGAAGTGTTAAATTATAAATTGATGAGAAAGGATTGAGTTTGAGGAAATCATTAAGAACTGTATTAATTTCCTAGAGAGGCCAGAACAAAGTACCACAGCCTTGGTGGCTTAAAACAACAGAAATTTATTTATAATATTTATATTAATTGTGTCATCCAAAATCAATATATTTGCAGGGCCATGCTCTTTCTGAAGTCTCTACGGGAGAATCTGTTCCAAGCCTTTCTCTTATCTTCTGCTGATTGTAGGCAGTCTTTGGCATTCCTTGACTTATAAATAGATGCATCATGCTATCTCTGCTTCCATTGTTGCATGGTATTCTCCTCCAGTGTCTCTGTAGCTCTCTTTTTTCTGTAAGGACACCAATCATAATGGATTAAGAACCCAACCTAACTACCTTGATTGCATCAGCAAAGACTATTTCCAAATAAGGTCACATTCACAGGTACAGAACACATTCAACATATTTTATTGGAGGACATAATTCAACTCATAAGAAGGACTTCCTCTTAAAATGTAAAAAATAGCTTTTGTGTATAGAGAGACAGTAAGCAGAACCTGATCTGAGTAGCACTCTCTCTGATTTTTGCTGTTTTATATTTGAGTCATGATAGAAATTTAAAACCAAAATAATGTTATAAACTAAAAAGACAGTAAATAAGAGTGAAAATATGGCAGAACACTTTGGTTTTAATTTCATAGGTTCTTTAGGGTTTTTTTGGTTTGTTTGCTTGCTTTATTTTATTTAAGAGTAAGGAATTTACTAAAAGGTAGGAGTATAAGCCACTTTTATGAAGCATGTGGGCTAGGAAAGGGTAATAGCAGGAATTATGCATGTGGCTTGTTGAGACCCTTGATACTTGAGGCCTGGTCTACCGCCACTTTTCTGTCAGTCATCACCCATGTTAATTTCAGCGTATTCTCCTAGCTCCAGTGCTTATCAGTAGACATGTTGTTTACTAAAGTGTTTTGTGAATTTTTATTGCATTTATACCTTTGCCAAACTGACATAGTGGCAATATAATTACATTGAGGGACCTCATCAGTTTTATACAATCTCAGGTTCATCTTTTGCCTTGCTGACGATTTCTTCTCTGGAGGTGGAGGAGATAACAAGGAGCTGGCACATTGGACTTTATTCTGACCACTCCAGGAAAAAGTGATTGGCAGTGTGGGAGTGATTGAAACAGAAAATTTCCATGTCATTTTCATATTGCCTTATAGATTTTTTTAGTGTATTCGTTTTAGCTTTCTCCTTTACTAGACTGTGAACTTCTCCATTATCCAAAGTTCGGTAAGTATATACTGTATTTTCTCTGAACACATACATAGTAAGTGATTTGAAAGGCAGGGAGTCAATAATTTTTATGTTAAGATTGCACATCCAGTGGAAATGCCCTGTCTCAAGTACACTAAGGTCAATTTGGAATTCTCTCCTTGACCTGTATACCTTGGTTTGCACACCCAGCTCTGCTACTTATATACCTCTTGAGTACACTCTGGCCTTCAGTTCCCTCATTTATTATATAAGGAGCTATGCCAAATGATTATTTTAATCTGTAACTATGCAATATCGAAATTCTCTGTTAAATTATAATTCACGTACTCTAAATGATTAAGAAAAGATTATTTCTCACAGTCAGAACTCCTCCCAGATCAAATTTGAATTGAAACTTTTGGTTGGGGGATGGTTTCTGCAACATTATTAAAGTAATTGTTGAAAGATATTAATAACTTGTAAATTATTTGGAATGGACATTGTGAAACATCCTTCAAAAATGAGACAAGTTTTTAGGATGTCCTAAGGAAAATATTTAGTTCCTTCTTACTACTTTTTAATTATACTCTCACAAAATAATTGGAGTATAGATAGCATAGCAGGTAAAACTGTACACTAAAGTGAGATTGCCAGGGTTAGAATATTGTCTCTGCTACTTCATAGCTCTGTGATGTGGGCAATTTACTGTTTGTTCTTCACTTTCCATCTATACAATGGAAATGATGACTTTACCTACTTCCTAAGGTCGATGTGTGAGGATTACTTGAGCTTATGTATATAAAGCACTTACAACAGTGCTTAGCATGTAATAAGCTGATATAGGAGGTGGCTATTTTTGTCTTATTATATAATAAAATTATGTAACTGTTTCATTATACAGTCTCCCTTTGGGGGAAAATAGGCTAATACACTTGTAGGCCAAATAATTTGTTTAGTTGCTAAGATCTTTGGCTGTAGAAAAACAAAACAAGCCATATTGTTCTCCCTTTTTCTTTGACCATTTCTTCTACATAAATGCTTATGTGAAATAAAGAGTACATTAATTAAGTTTACTTTTAAAAGTAAGCAGTTGTCTTACAAAATGATATATTATTATCAAGAACTATGGATCTTATCTGGCTCTTTAAAATTAATTGTATCTTATTCCTTTTCAGAATAACACAATCTTTTAAAAATTTTTTATTATTGAAAATTCCAAATTAGCTTACTATACAACACTACCCTTATAATTTTAGCAGCAAAAACCTATTTCTTCTTTCTTTTCCTTTGAAATGTAAAAAGGTGGCGACTCCCTCAGTTATATACTTAATGATTTTTGGTTGAGTGATTCAGCACAAATCAGTCACCTTCCAAATGTAGTCAAATACTTGTAATGTTTAATACAAGTTATAGATTAAGCCAATTTCTCTGTAAGTATGCCAGTAGTAAGTTATTAATAGGATACAAATACTTGGGTTAAAACT
Source organism: Indri indri (assembly GCA_004363605.1). Classification (NCBI taxonomy): domain Eukaryota; kingdom Metazoa; phylum Chordata; class Mammalia; order Primates; family Indriidae; genus Indri; species Indri indri. The sequence goes on along the minus strand of RJWJ010030019.1, from coordinate 12,890 downwards.
TGGGAATCTGATAACGTGTTTAAAACAGTATTTCTGTATAAATATTACTATAGCTGAACCTGAATGTTTGATTTGAATCTCAGAAACTTGATGTCATTTAATAAATAGATGTTAAATAGTAGGAATATACTAGTTATTATGAATAAATTACTCATTTTTATGTTAAGGAATATTTTAGGACAATGCTTGTGTTTGAAGGCTGGGAGAGCTCTCAAAATTTTTGGTATTTTTCTGTTCTCAGTTCTATTGTAGCTATAATAATAGTCTTTAATATTAGCTCATTATTTTCATTTTTAATATCTTTCACTGTTTCTTATTATAGTATGCTATGTAACATTTTAAATATATTTTTGACTAAATGTCACTGTTAAATTAATTTCTGCAGGTAACTTCTTTGTTCTTTGAAGCATAAAATTGCAATTTTATGAAAATTGGATGGAGAGACCAGTATGCCTGCTTTAGGAGCAAATGGCTTAGAACAAAAATAGACTTTATTACATTCTGTGATTTGGAATAAGTTATTTAGATGAATGCAATTATATTCTAAAAATACTCAAATTTAAATTGTTAACTTTTTTTAATTTGAAAATTATCAGTATATACACATACTACTTTGAGTTTTGAAATTCTCCTTTTTCTCATGGTTGTATCAGGCATTATTAAGCTGAGTTTCTTATATTCACTGTGATAAGGCTTAAGATGATACAAACATTTTTAAGGTATAATTTATTCTATAATAATAATAGCTAATCCTAACATTTACTATGTGCTGTACATTTCTAAACTTATAACTATATATATAGAGTTCATTTAATCTTCACATAAACCTGTGACAATAGTACTATTCTTCAGTCTTGCAGATGAGAAATTAAATCACAAAGTGGTAAATAATCTGCTCAAGGTCACACAGCTAGTAAGTATTGGAGCTGTGATGTAAATGTAGATATTCTGATGCCCGCATCTATGCTCTTAATAACTGCATGCAGTGTAAGCCTAAATTAAGAAAGTTTAGTCCTAAGCGCAAACTAAAATCGACAAGGGTTTAAAAAACAATCTGTTGCAGGTATATTCAGAAAAGAGATGGATGAAAGCTAAAATCTATTTGTCATAAGAAAATGCTGTTAAAAATCAGTCAGTAATAGATGATTGGATGATTAGAGGTACCACAGCTTATTCAGCTGTATGGTGGAGTACTGTGTAGCTTTAAAAAGAAATGATCTCTGTAGACAGCTTTAAAGTGATTTTGAGAATATAAACAAAGAACAGTGCCCACAGTTTTCTTTTGTTTCAAGAGTGGAGGAAAGATAACAATGGAAGAATAAACCAAGTTAATAAAAGTAGCTATCTAGCAGGAAGAGGGAGAGAGGATGGAAGCTAGCTAGCTGTATCTTTCAGGATGTACATTACATCTCTTTTATACTTCAGAGTTTGGAATCAATCATGTAGATGTTTTATATCATTTAAAAAAAAGAAACAGCAGTTTCTAAAGATAAAACAGCTGAATCTAACTATTATGTTGGTGGCATAGTCAATCTAAGAAGAATATTTCAAATAATTTTAACACATAGTATTTTACATGTACATCCCTGGTGGGATATAACATTAGAACAAAAAGAAAAGAAATTTTATATTACACTCAGTAGTGTTGTTATTATCATTAATATTGGTATTAACACTTTGAAACTCACGTGTGTGTGTATGTGTGTGTGTGTGTGTGTTTGTAGACATACACATAGTAGGTAGAAACAAATAAGATTATTAAATCTGGGACTTTTCAGTGTAAAGAGATAATATAGGAGCATTTCCTGTGGATTTCCCGCAGGCATCTCAAATTCAGTATTCAAGATGGAGCTTCGTTATCATCATTGGCACCGTAATTGTATCCATTTGACCAAACAGGAAAATGAGGAGCAATGCAAGACTTTTCCACTTTCGGTCTACTGTTCAACATTTCTTCTATATATTATCAATTCTACTTCTTGATTTTTCTCTTGATTTTTGTTCCACAACCCCTACCCCCAAGTCTGATAATGACATTTTTCTGCATATTTTTGAAAAACTATCTCATCTACTTTAGTTATGATTCCTGACTTTTTTATGGATAGCAAAAAAGGACTCCATTTTAGCCCTGAAATATTTGTGTGTCCTTTACACAATAGTCACTATACCTTTGTATTTAAAGAATCGGCATAATGACAGCTGGTTTGTGTTCAATGATGCATTTAAATGAATTTATATTTTGAGTCATAATGATGTAAATATGTATATATGACTATGTTGAAGTATTTACTCCTTCTGATTCTGCTTTGTTCATGTGTAGAGTCTCTAACCCCTTATGTTAATTCTGACACTCCCCCTGCCTCTCCCCCGAAAACCTATAAGGATTCCTATGGATTGGGGCCAGCCACAGCTAGCTATATATTGCCATAAATTCTCATCAAATCCAGTTTTATTAAATATTTAAATCAGTTTTATATGACATAGTTTAGGGTCAACTAGATGTATAAGATTTCTTTAAAAAATTATAGTCAGCAGTCCCCTTGTCAGACATTTTTCCTTGCACAGATACAACCACTTACATTGCTTGTAGCAAGTTGTTTTGTATGTGCCTTTATTTGTAAATAACACCCCTGTGTTGTTCCTTCATGAGTTGTTAATTGTAGGTGGTATCTGTTGAATTGCCCTTTTTATCTCCTCTGTACCTTCATCCTCCAAGTAAAGTCATATTAACATTTTGTTACATCGGTATTCGGTGTTTATATTATGATTCCTAAATTTCCTGTTTCAAGGCTGAGACATGTAGTTAGCTGTGATTACTTCTCCTTTTCTATAAAACATTGTGTATTCCCTGGAAGTAACAATTATGTCATTTTTCAGTGTAATTTTGTGCATACACTAAACTCTGACAGATGTCTGAGTTCATTGTGTTCAGACACACCAGGTATTCTCTTCCAGAGGCATGCTCACTCCTCTCTCCCAGCTGCTACTGTAAGCTTATAGCTGCTGCTGCTTATTCCTCATGTCCTGAAATTTTACAATGATGTACATTAATGTAGGTTTATTTAAATTCATCATGTTAATATATGGGCTCTGATGGTCCCTTTTAGTCTGGAAGCAATCCCTTTTGGACCTTTTGTAGAAAATATACTGTCTTTCTTCTCCTAGGGTGGGGGTCAGTTGCCCAGACACGCATAACTGATAATATCTGGCACTCTGTTTCTTAGACTTTCCACCAATCTAATTATTTTCTTGTTTTCTTTATTTTCAGTCATCTTTATTTTCTTCTTCTTTTTAGCTTCCCCTTTCTTCTTTCCAAAGGCATATAATTCTGCTAATTCCTGTGGTTTTGGGAGAAGAGAAGGGAAGAGAATATATAAGTCTGGTTGCTTCTCAGTGTTCTTTGATATAATGAGTCAGTTTTCTCTTGAATTTCTTGTTTCCTGCTTCTAGAGTTTGTCTCTCATTCCATTTGTCCTTTTAAAATTATTCCCCACACCCCCAAATTATTTTACTGTAATCTTAGTGGGGTTTTAGGAGGGAGTACAATTAAATGTGTGTTTAACAGTCAGCAGGTGGCCTGACTTCCTACTCACAGATAAATACTGTTATTATCTACCTCTAAGACTCTTTCAGTGTACTAGCTTATCTGCATATTCTCCACGTTCATCTCTTTTCTTCCCAGATCTAATTTTTTCAAAAATTAAACCTTATTTAGGCCAGATTTAATGTTGTTCTGAATCTTATCTCTTCTTGCTTTTAATCAGGAATTAGTATCTCTTAGTAGGTAGCATAATGCTTGGCTTACATAAAGGTTTTTATACTTTTAGTCTTTATTTTGGACATTATCTTCATTTCTTACTTAAAATTGGAGAATGTTGTCTACCATGGGTGCTACTTGCATACCTTGGGAATGTTTTGAAATACATGGAGGTGTTTGTGATTGTCATAGGGTTTGGAGCACACTATTGGCCTGCTATGAGCAGACGTAGGAGTCGTTAAAAGCCCCTCAATGCATGAGATAGTTGTGCATGGTAAATGGATGTCTCACTCAAAATGCCAGTGGTCAATCTTGAGAAACATCGCTGGAGTCATAAGGGAAACTTGGCCCTGCCCAGAGGCTAGGACTTGCTTACAGCTCTCTTAGATGGCGTCTGTTTTCTTTCCTACCTCTCAAGCCCGTGGGCTGAAAGTGTGAAGCAGATGTCCTTCTTGGTCCTCACTGCTTTTTCCTGACTATTGCTTTCCTCTCTTGCTAAAAAGTAAAACAAAAGTAAACAAACAAAAAATCCCATCCCACTATGAATTTCATGCTTACCAGTTTTCATTATAGAGGGAACATTTCACTCATATAAAAGTAATTTCTGTTTCAAGTTTTCTTCTTCTTCGTTTTTTTTTTTTTTTTTTTTTTTGAGATACAGTCTCACTCCATCACCCTGGGTAGAGTGCAGTGGCATCATCATAGCTCACTGCAACCTCAAACTCCTGGGCTCAAGTGATCCTCCTGCCTCAGCCTCCCAAGTAGCTGGGATTACAGGTGTGGGCCACGACGCCTGGCTAATTTTTCTATTTTTAGCAGAGATAAGGTCTTGCTCTTGCTCAGGCTGGTCTGAAACTCCTGAGCTCAAGTGATCCTCCTACCTTTACCTCCCAGAGTGCTACGATTACAGGCAGAGCCACTGTGCCCAGCCCTCACGTTTTCTTATGTAACAGTCAATATTTATGCCTAATAATCTGTATAATTATAAATGAAATATGATTTCTAATTTAATAAATTTATAGTATATGTGAAAAATACCATTTCCCTTCCTGTTTATTTATAAACTTAAATGTAGATTTAATTTGGACAGTGAGTATAGGTGTTACTAACTTCCTTTTTCACTATTAAAATCCAATACTTTTTAAATGCCTTTTGCTGCCTGTGTTAGTACAACAGTCTTTAAGGGTTATTTGTTTAAATTGCAAGGGTAACAAGTACATTAACAGTATATGATATCTATGTTATCACAATACGATTAAGTATAATTCTATGCAAGATGTATGTCTAAATATTAATAGTATATACTTTACATCAAACTTAAATTTTTAAATGGATTATCTTGTGAAAGTGTGTCTAATGCCAGGATATCACATACCTCATGTACTTGTATGTTTTTTCAAATTTGGTCTATAATATTTAATTTAGTACATTGTTTTCTTACCTGTGTTTTGCATGAAGCAATGACTGGCAGTATTGAGTAATGACCAGTGTGTCTTTCTGGTTTTTAGGTTGTGGAAAATGCCCTTAAAGTGAACCCAGTATTAGGTCCACAAATGTTTCAACCAATTTTACCCTGTGTTTTCAGGGGTATTATCGAAGGGGAGGTAAGATTTTTCTTAAGCCTCTAAGGGTAGTATTGGACTCCAGCATTCTATTTTTAATAGTTTTCCTTCATGGGCACATCATTTGTAAAAAGAAAGCTTTGTCATTTGGATCATCTTAAATTAAATTATGTAAATTATCAGCTAGTTATATAACTTTGCCTTTTCCTACTCCACACAGGAAAGTGTAGATTTTCTTTGACAGCTCATCTTTTTAACTCATATGCATGCGTATTTACACACGATGATTTCAAGTAGAGGAATGGTTGGTTAATGGCTTAATTCCAATGCTTGACTATTGAGAATATGAGAGGGGAAAATGGTGCTAGTAAGTAGTGTTATAGACTGAATGTATTAGGTTAAATATGAAATGTGCGATTTCCTTAAATGTTAAGCTTGACAGTTGATATCTTTGACATTTTACTTTGATATTTCTTGTTTTATTTTTATTGTGAAGGTACATCCTCAGTCTTTCAAATGCAAGGTTTGGCTAGTGATTATCTTTCAAATTTTTTTTTAGATCAATTTTTGTGAAACCATGGATAAGTTAAAAATCCATGTTGTTTTCGCATGAGTTTGGTCGTGGAACCAGTGTAGTACAGACAGCTTGAAATATCAACGAAGTGTATGGGAATAATCTGGCCAGTGAACACACAGTACGTCAATGGTTTGAGAAGTTCCAAGGTAATTTTAATCTTGAAAACGAGCCACGTGGGCAACGTGAGACCAAGGTGGATAATGATGAGCCGAAAGCTATAGTGGAAGCGAGTCCATCTAAACCTACATGTGAATTAACAGGAAGGTTTGATGTTACTATTCCAACGATATTGGACCATTTGCAACAAATAGGCAAGGTAAAGAAGCTGGATAGATGGGTTCTGCATGAATTAAAACAACTGTCAGAAAAGAAATTGTCTTGAAGGTTACTTTTCTTTGCCGTCACGACATAAAGGCAAACCATTTGTACGCCATATTGTTACATGTGATGAAAATGGATTCTTTGTGATAATCACAAGCGTTTGGCACAATGGTTGGATAAAGATGAAGTGCCAAAACACAGTCCAAAACCGAATATTTCTCCAAAAAACTAATGGTGTCTGTTTGGTGGTCCAGTGCTGATATTATCCACTACAGCTTCATGAAACCTGATCGGTCTATTACAGTGGGTGTCTACTGCAATCAATTGGATGAAACAATGAGGACATTTGTGATTAAGCAACCAAGATTGGTCAATGGAGACAGGCCAATCCTCTTGCAAGACAACACTGGACCACATGTCACACAAACAATGCTGCTCAAACCACAGAAGCGGAACTTGGAAACTCTGTCATCACCATGTTCACCAGACCTTGCACCAACTGAATACCACTTCTTCCAGGCTTTGGATCACTTCTTGCATAGAAAAATATTCAGTTCTCAACAAGCTATGGAAAACACCTTTTGTGATTTCATCACTACTTGCTCTGCAGGCTTCTTTGTTCTTGGCATAAATACGCTAGCATTAAGGTGACAAAACTGTGTCAAGAGTTTTAGGACATACGTTGATTAACTGTATTGCTTCTTGTTGAGATAAACTATACTTTTGATGCAAAATCGGACATTTCATATTTAACGACCTAATGCTAAACCATTGGTTATTTTCTAAGTTCAGCTCTTTAAAACATACATTAACTGTGTATGTTAGGGGCATTTAAAATAATGTAAATATGAAATTGATAAATTTCTCTTTATATGTACATATGCATAATATTAATACACATATAATCGATATAAATATATTTAGTACGTATAATCCATATATGTATTTAACAGAACTCAGACACTATTGGCAGTTCATTATAAAGAGAAGTAATATGGAGGAGAATATTGTTATTTTATATCCCTGTTGATCGTTACTATGTCAATGATTATTTATAATTGTTCATACTATAACAAAATTTTACATGTGCTATATTTTGATTGTGCAGAGGTATCCTGTGGTGATGTCTACCTATCTTGGAGTTATGGGTCGAGTCTTACTACAAAATGCCAGCTTCTTTTCTTCACTTCTTAATGAGATGGCACATAAGTTTAAGCAGGAGGTAAGAATTAATATACTTAAGTTTAAGGAAGTCTTTATCCACCTATCACTTGGAAATATTTGATGAAATAGTGACTCTTTGTAAAATTCCTTTTATAGTATTTAGTAATTTTTTTGTACTCATAATTTAAGGTAGAAGAATGAAAAAGGAATCTGTAAATGGCAGTCGAAATTTTTACATGTTCTTGCTCAAAATAGTTGATTTTATTCTTTAAACCACAGAATTTTGATTTGTTTATGCTTGCAGTTTTTCCTTATTGATGCATAATCTGAAACAGGGATATTTTGCCTATAATAATGTACTGTCTTTGTTTCATTCCTTTAATGAAGTTATTTTTAATGCCACAGATTGAGAGAATTTCCATTTTAATTATTGTGGAAAATGACCATTTCAGCAAAGGTTTATTTAAAAAAAAAAACTGTAGGTGTGACCAACTACTAGAGTAAGTTTGGAATAAGTTTTTAGGTGACTTGGTTACCTGAGACTAATATACATGATAAGCCAATAAGATTTTTATTTTAAGACATTAATCTGCTAAGATTTGTAAGGTATAAAAGAGTGGTCTTGGCCAGTATCTCTAGAATGGAAACAATTCATGAGATTTTTTTTAGAACAGATATAACTATTTCTAATACAGGAAATCAATTATAATAATACAAATTTATAGTTAGGTAAGTTATGTTATGCTTTAAAATAACTGAAAGAGTGGAATTGGAATGTTACTGACACAAAGAAATGACAAATGCTTGAGGTGATGGATACCCCAATTACCCTGATTTGATTAGCACACATTGTATGCCTGTATCTAAACATCATACATGTACCCTGTAAGTACATACAACTATTATGTACCCATAGTAATTAAAAATTTAAGAAAAAACTGATTGTCAGAGGGGCATAAAACCAGCTTGGGGGTCATTTGGGAGCTCTCCCAAAAAGAGGGTAGAAGAATTAAGGTGGTCTTCTTAGGAGAGGAGAGTGAGTTTCTATACAGGGACTCTCCAGCTGGTCATTCTCCATCTGCTACCACCAACATATATCTTATAACAAAAGAAAATACATTTTTAAAAGCAAATATTTATTTATTAAAAGCATTAAATCATCAAAAAAAATAAAACCCACAATGAGATCATCTCATACCTGTTACTAATAGAATGACTATTATCAAACAGAAAAAAAATAACAAATGCTGGTGAGGATGCGGAGAAAAGGGAATTCGTACACCATTGATGGGAATGTAAACAAATGCAGCCATTATGGAGAATGGTATGGAGATCCCTCAAAACAAACAGAACTACCACATGATCCAGAAATCTCACTACTCGGTATATATCCATAGGAAATTAAATCAGTATGTCAAAGAGATAGTTGCACCCTCATGTTTATTCAAACACTATTCATCATAGCCAAGACATGGAATCAACCTAAAATGCCCATTGATAAAGAAAATGGGATAGATAAATACATAGTGAAATGCTATTCAGCCATAAATAAGAATAAAATCCTGTCATTCGAGCAACATGGATGAGGCTAGAGGACATTATGTTAAATGAAATAAGCCAGGAGCAGGAAGATAAACCACATATTCTCACTTGTATACAGAAGCTAAAAAAAATTCATCTCATAGAAGTAGAGAGTAGAATAATGGTTACTAGAGGCTGGGAAGGGTAAGGGAAAGGGAAGATAGGAAGAAATTGGTTAAAAGATACAAAATTACAGCTAGATAGGAGGAATAAGTTCTAGGATTCCTCCCTGTTACCATTCCCAGCTGCTAGTAACCATCATTCTACTTGCTGCCTTCATGAAATTGTTTTAATATTCAGCTCGTACATATGAGTGAGAACATGCGAGATTTGTCTTTCTGTGCTTGGCTTGTTTCACTTAACATAATGTTCTCCAGTTCCATACGTGTTGTTGCAACTGTCAGGATTTCATTCTTTTTTATGACTATATAATATTCCATTTTCTATATATATCACAATTTCTTTATGCAAATAATGGACACTTAGGTTGATTCCATATCTTGGCTATTGTGAATAGTGCTGCAGTAAACATGAAAGTGCAGACGTCTTTTCAATAAACTGAATCCCTTTCTTTTGGATATATACCTAGCAGTGGGATTGCTGGGTCATATGGTAGTTCTGTTTTTAGTTTTTTGAGGAACCTCCATACTCTTCTCCATAGTGGTTGCACTAATTTACATTTCCACCAACAGTGTACGAGGGTTCTCCATATCCTCACCAGCATTCATTGTTGCCTGTCTTTTTAATAAAAACCATTTTAATTGGGGTGAGATAATATCTCGTTGTTTTGATTTGCATTTCTCTGATGACTAATGATATTGAGCATTTTTTCATATACTTTTTGACCATTTGTGTGTCTTCTTTTGAGAAATGCCTATTCAGATTATTGACCCATTTTTTTTCCCCAACTCCTAAGTGGAACCAGATGGCCCATTCTTTAATTGTGTTAGTATTGTTACTTTGCTATTGAGTTGTTTGAATTCCTTGTACATTTTCGATATTAATCCCTTGTCAGAGTTTTAGTTTGCAAATACATTCTCCCATTCTATAGGTTGTCTTTTCACTCTGTTGATTGCTGCCTTTGCTGTGTAGCTTTTTAGGTTGGTATAACCCCATTTGTTCTATGTTTGTTTTTGGCTGTGTCTTTGAGGTCTGATTCATAAAATCTTCTTTCAGTTCAATGTCCTGAAGCACTTCCCCTATATTTTCTTTTAGTGGTTTTCTAGCTTCAGGTCCTATATTTTAAGTCTTTAATCCATGTAGAGTTGATGCTTGTATATGGTGAGAGATAAGGGTCTAGTTTCATTCTTCATATGGATATTCAATTTTCCCAGCACCATTTATCCATTTATTGAAGAGACTGTCCGTTCTCCAATGTATGTTCTCGGCACCTTTGTTGAAAATGAGTTGACTGTAAGTGTGTAGATTTATTTCCGTGTTGTCTATTCTGTTTCATTGTTCTGTGTCTGTTTTTATGCCACTGTCATACTATTTTGGTTGCCATAGCTTTTTAGTATATTTTGAATTCTGGTAGTGTGATACATCCTGCTTTATTTTGCTCAGGATTGCTTTGGCTATTCATGGTCTTTTGTGGTTCCATACGAATTTTAGTATTGTTTTTTTCTCTTTATGTGAAGAATGTCATTGATATTTTGATAAGGATTGCATTGAATCTGAAGATCGCTTTGGGTAGTATGGTCATTTTAACAATATTAATTCTTTCAGTTCATGAATATGGTAGTTCATTGTATTTTTTTGTGTCGTCTTTAATTTTTTTCTGATATCTTTTAATTAAGAAAAAACAAGTATGTGGATCCATGTCAACACTGGATCTGATTAAATCTGAATGCGTTCTAGTGCAATATTAAATCACTTAAATGTAATTTAAACATTGATATTATTCTTTGGGCTGCCATTACCTTTAACATATTATATCATAATACATAAAAATAGTTTTTCTTGGGCAATTAAAATAGCTTAGCTTTGCTTGTCATATAATTAAAGCACCATGTGAGGGTTGCTCCAGTCACTCATTGGTAACTTTCAAGGCAAGCACATTTTAAAGTTTCTTTGATTTTGGTATCACTCCTGAAACGACCTACTGTCTTGTCCTTTGCCTGCTGCTTCCTCCCATTCTCCTTTATTTTTCCATCCTTTCTTTGCTCCCCTAGTCTTGGACTTTTCTCTCTTCCCCACCACCTCCTTCTCTCTCTTTGTTTAAACTGAAATTGCTTTTGATTTTTTGTTTGGTAGCTTCTTTGTAGCTTCTTTACAAAGCTTCTACTTGGGGGAGTGCTCAGTATTCTTAAGTTAGATCTATTCAAATGCCCAGCCCTGTCTAAAGTCCTTTGGTGCATAAGCAACCTATCTCCTTGAATATCTCGGTTCTCTCCTCACTCACCTAGATCCCCTTTGAATCCTTGGCCTCACTAGTGCGTGTCCCTCCTTGTATCAAATAAACATTACCTTCACTGATTCTGTATCCATATAACAACTCTGGGGTGGGTGGTCAGCAGCCCTATCTTCCTTAGCAACATAAAATATGCCTGTGGCCTCTCCTTTCCTATTGACACATTGTTTGTTTTGCCAGGAAGTCAGTAACAGAAGGGAAATAATTTTATGCCTCCATCTCTAGGCTAGTGGGGCAATCCTGACCTTATAATACCTATTTCCCCCTTCTTTTCTTCCCAGTTCTATATTGTTCTTGTATCAATACTTCATGGTACTGAGGACCAGAATACATTAATTCCCAGAATGCTCTGCTCTTATTCTTGATTAGACATTTGGTCTTCTTAATTGGACAGCTGGCGTGATATCTATCTGTCACATTACACTGGTGAGGTTTGACTGGTTCATAAAATTTCTGCACTGGCTATACTCTCAACAGTGGCCAAAAAGAACTCTCAGCCCTCTATTCTCTGCCTTCCCCAGGCTTTTACTTTTCCTTCTCTGCCTCCACCATCTGTTTTTTACTTGTTGGGCTAGATTCATATTAAGTCAACTGGAACATTATACCAAGGCTTAATGAACAGTAGTTTTAAAGGTGTGTTCTGAACCCCTGTTATACTAATTTTAAATTCTTCAGCCCAAAGCTGATACTCAGCTGGTATGTGTCAATGTGATCATACCAGTTGTTAAAATAGTGACCTAGGTCCCACTAATTAGCAAGTAGCATAAAAATGACCTTGATATGTCCTATGATTAATAGTAAATGTTCCAGTATGAAAAAGTTTATCATTTCTTTTAAGTGTTGTAAATAAATCTTTAGAATCTGCAGGGGTACAGCGAAAAAAATGTTAGTAATAAACTGCAATTTACAACATCTTCTGATATTTTGAACAATTTAAAGTCTACAACACTTTATAAATCTATAAGGATTCAATGCAAACTAAGAAAAAATAATCTTTATTCCTGGAATGAAAAACTCCTAATTTCTCAACAAAAATATTGTAGTTTATTATTGCTAGTGAGACAAAATTTGAATGCAAAGGTGCTCAAGAGTCGTATCATTAAAAGTTGAAGGTTCTAAATGTATTTCATCTGAACGCCAGGCATGTTCTATTAAAGTTTCTGGCAAAAGTTAAGAATATTTGCGACACTCAGTGAAGAAGAAACATAAAGCAGCATCATGAATTCACAATAGACAGTTAAGTGTCTGAAATAAACAGTTTTTAACTGTCAAAATTATCGAAAATATTTGGAAAACTAACATTGGTATTTTTTGAACGCTATCTACTATGTAGTTTTAATAGATTATTTTAAAGAATGAAATACTTCCTAGAAACTTCAAAAACTAATATTGGTATGAGATTGTCATTGCATTCTAGATTTGTTTTCCACCTTTTAGAAATATATGCAGGTATACCTGGGAGACATTGTAGGTTTGGTTCAAGACCACCACACAAAGTGAATATTGCAGGCCGGGCGC
>RJWJ010030018.1:0-20217 GCA_004363605.1 Indri indri | reverse complement strand
AAAAAAAAAAAAAAAAGAACAATTACATGTGCCCTAGCTAAAGATCTGGATTAGAATCGTGGCTCCAAAAAGTTTAAAAAACAAATTTTAAATTCTCAGGCTGGGGTTGCTTAATAAATAATAAATAAAATCCTAGTTCCTCCATGATATAATATTCATGATTATATGATGCTGTATAATAAACAACAGCTGTATGATCTTGAGACATTGCCTGTTCAGTCTCAGATTCCTTGGCTCTAAAATTTGACCAGTAATTGTGATGATTACATGGGAAACTATATATGAAAGAACCTACCGCAAGGCTTAATATATAGTAAATTTCAAGAAATATTAATTACTTTCCATTACCACCACACCTTCTCCACCTCCCCCACAACCTTTTGTATAGCTGGGACAAGACGTAGTCCAGTAGACAATACTAGAGCAGCATTTGAGTAGAGCTAATCATATCACAGGACAACAGACCTCACCCTTAAAGAGCAGGGCTCTCCATGTCAAAAGGAGGTGGTGCACCAACTTTATAAATGCCAGTATGGAGAAGACGTCCTTCCAGGAAGTATGACAAGAGAAACTACTCCTTATAGAACAGGCTGTGGGACTTTCGGGTACTTATGACTAAACTTTTTCTTCCTCTTAAGGAAACATTCGTCAAGATTGTGGCCAAAGGGCTCACTGGTAGAGAACAGTTGATTTCCTAGTATCGGGTTAACTCACTCTACCAGGAGGCAGCCCAGGTCCCTCATATTAGGGGCCCCTCCAACACACAAATCATTGATAGCAATGACTAATAAAGAACTTACTTCGCACCAGGCAACATTTTAATTGTCTTACTCATATTAACTGGTAATCATTTTACCTTTGAAGAAATTAAGGCTCAAAGAGGTTAAATAACCTACATAAAGTGACACAAACATGAAATATAAATCAATGCAGTGTGGCTCCAGGGCACACACTCTTAACTATTGTACTATATTGCCCATGCTACTCTGACTATTATGTAACTGAGCAAAATGCTGGTTGAGCCACAGGTTGAGCAAAAAAGTAAAAGACAATTCTTACCTTATCATCTAATTTTAAAAAGTAAACACAGAAAATACAGACTACACAGTAGGTCCAGGCATGATTAAATCCTTAAGTGAGTGGTTTGGGCAGCAGTTGTGACAGGAATTCAGAAGAGGTGAGAAAGGACTTCATGGAGGAGGTCAAGCTCAAAGGAGCAAAGTTTTGTGCCTGACCAACATTTCTAAAATGGCTTTTTTCCTGATTGTTTTACTCTCTTAATTGATTGATGCAGTTTCCTGAACCACTGATTCAACAACCAGATTGAGCGGCATTACTGGAATGACCAAATTAGCTGTTACGAAGTCTGGTTCTCTCATCCAAACTGTCCGTTTCCATGCTTCTCTTAGATACTGGCACATCTTCTTTATACAGCTTGTGCTTGGTTTAATTCTACTTTCATAAGCCTTATCCAGGACTTGACTAACAATACCATCTTCCCAACAATTCAGAGTCCTATAAACTCAGAAAAATCATAGCAGTCTATATATTTGATGGCAAAGTTCTATGTACCATGGTTTTTATAAATTTGTATATTATTAGAAGCAAATTTTGAATTTTGATTTGTACTTCATTAATGAGAGAAAGGAGTTCTGCACAAAACTGCTTACCTACCTTTGCCATATTGAAATGACAATTGCTTAGCTGCCATCTTGTGGCAAACAACACACACTGAAAAAAAATTATTCAACATTTCGTAGTAAGAGTCAAGATTTCCCTTTAAATTTTCTCTTAATGGATGGCTCTATATCTCTTTCATCTGCCCTTACCATTTTTTCTGGTCTGAGATTTGTTGGATAGCAGAGTAATTTCAACATTTATATATTACAGTAGTTCTTTTATAACACCTATTTTGCTTTACATGAAAAAGAAAGAATGTTCCACAGGTTAGATGAATATTTATAAATGCACAAGAATTTAACATTGCCCTACTTTAAGACAAAGAATAATATGAAGAAGTGATTAAATGTGACCCCCTACAGTGTTTTTTAAAGTCTCAGTGCTGTCTCCTTCTGAAAGATCACCAATTAGAGACAATAAAATGAAATCTGTCTTCACATTTTTTCCAGTGAGCTCACTCACTACCCCTAAAGTTGGTGAATTCCATTTTTGAGCCTTATTTATCTGTGTTGAGAACAGCTTGGCTCCCACCTTTCACACATTTTGATTTGCCCTTGGGAATACTTACTCATTCTAACCTTTAAGTTAGGACTCATATATTCAAGCCTTAGATATAACTCTAGCTGGAGAATATAAAGGAGAATTTGCATCGGAATCAAGTTTGTTTTGCTACCTGTGCTGCTGTGCAACCAAGGCAGGCAGTATGCATAATTGATTACGTGTACTGTGTGTGGACTCAGACTACCTAGGTCTATATCTAGAATTTTGGCTTTCTCTTTTACTAGCTGTTTGACCTCAGACAAGCCCCTTAAACATTCTCATGCCATGTCTTCCACAAATTTAAAATGTGGATTATAGTATCATCTACCTCACAGCATTGTTGAGACGCCTAAATCAGTTAACACAGGTAAAGTTCTTTGAATAGTGCCAGAGAGTAATTACTCAAAAAATATGAGCTAATGACTTTCTATTTATTGTTTATGCCCTTTTTTTCTCCTTAATGACAGGTCATTCTGATGATGTCTAATTCTCAATGTTCAATCATCCTGCCCTTTTAAAATTGACTTAGCAAATGTTTATTGAGTCCTTAGTATGTGCCACACATAATTCTAGGTACTGAAGCTACAAGAGTGCAAAGGACAGGCAATGTCTTAGCTCTCTTACAGTTCACAACTGAAAAGGTATTGAACAGTAAACAGACACATTCATGAACAGCATAATTTCAGAAAGAGTAAGGGAAATATAAAATGTAAACACTCTAAAGCAGTTACTCTAACCTTCAAAGTTAGTAGGGGGAGAAAGGAGTGGTAGGAAATGATATTGGAGAGGTAGGGAGGGATCAGATAATATAGGGCTTTGTAGAGCATGTTAAGGACTTTAGATTTTATTATAAGTGCTATGAGAATCAATTGAAGGGTTCTAAAGCAGAGAGTTACATGATTGAATGCATATTTGTTTTTTAAAAGATCATATTTTCTGTTGCATCATCCTAAAAGCTGAGAAAACTCGTCTTCAGAGAATGAAGCAGATGTGTAAATAGAAACAAATGTGAGAGATAACAAGAGAGTCCCTCCATCAAGGTGAGCTGCATTCATACCCTCGAGTTCCATAAGCTACCTCTTTGTAACAAATTCTCTCTTTTTTTGCTTAAGATAGGTCTAATTGTTTTCTGTTTATCTCCAACTGACTGAAACATTTCTAACTACTTCTCTCTTCTACCTCTAAACCTCCGAAATTCTTTCTCTCTACCTTTCTCATAATACTGATTTTCATCTCTGTTCCCCTTATAAACATCTTCATGGTAAAAAAGTTATGGTCTTCTTATGTCCTACAAGTTCAAAGGGTCTAGATGTATAGTTTTTTGGTGATACTCTTGTGTGGCATTCTATCTTTTCCTGTGACAGAACTAGGAGCCAAACGATTAACAAAAGTAGGACATTGGGTTATTCTGTTTAAAAAGTTAACCAGGGGTGCTGCAGATTCTGGGGAACTGATTAAGTGTTAAGTAATGGGAATAGACCCTGCCAGGTAGAAGAAACATGGTCTCCAACTCAATACAGTAACAGCCATATGGTATAGATAAGCTGTTGACATAGTGGTAACAATGGATCAAAGAGTTTTCCAACACGTGTACAGAGCACAACCACAGAGAGTTTAGGAGCAGGATTCAGAGACCTAAGCTGGCAGGTGGCACCAAAGAAAGTCTGGTAGCTGGTAATAGGGCTTCAGTCATAGTAATGCAGTTTGGGGTCAGAATGAGCAAAAACAAGGCAAGGTCCCCATCCCTTCATTACTTTGTAGCTCATCAGTACAGAAAAGCCTCAAGGACAAGGTAGAGACTCAGTTAATTGAACTAGGATAAAACGTTGGAGGAAAACTAGAATCAAGTTTGTCTTGACATTAAATTCCTTGTATCTTGTGTTGCAGCTCCACTTATTTGTCCTAAAGCAGGAACAATAGATGAATCTGCAGTTGGTAGAGGGCTGAGATCAAAGACCCAACATCTGGGACAAACTTACCATGTTGCATTCATTTATGAATTGCATATTGTTGCAGAGAGCAGCTTAAGGCAGTGAGTATTCAACTTATCTGTCTCTTCAACTACTGTTCTCCTTGGAAAAGGTCAGATTTTTGAGATGCAGGCCTATTCTCTAACAACTCAAGTGAGACCAAAAAATTGCTTCTCCGAGGCACTAAACACTTCCCATTTGATAATGTTCTTGGTCTCAAGTAATGGAAACTAATGTCTTTATAGAAAAGAAAGAAAGAAGGCATGTGTGCACAGGGAATCAGGCAGGTCACTGAACACATTGCTGGCCAAACAGCTAACCACATAATAATGTAAGTCAGAGTAACATCACTGAGAAATTGCATTTTTATACCCCTATCTTCTCCAATCTAAAGGGACTATGGGTGAAGTGAAACGAATACATGACCTCAAACAAAAAACAAGCTAACATTAGCTTGCAAGACCTAAATTAATGTTTATACTTACCTCCTCTCAAAATACTGCTGCTTCATTCAAGCAAGGAAAGTTTGTGATCTTAGCAGAGCTTTTCAGTTTAAGATTAAAAGAAAAATATATGTTTCAAATGAGTCATTGAGTTTCTGGATCCGAGCAAATCTTTCTGATCTTATGATTGAGCTTCTTTCCTGGGTCTTTGAGAAAGGGACTGAAATTTACTATGAAATGCTATTTTTATTTTCAACTTTGCCTAATGCAAAATCACTGATAGTTCCCAAACAAATAATCACAAAAGACAGAAAAGAATCTACATTCTCCATTTCCCTATAATGGGGAACAGTCGGTGCAGAGATAAAGAAACATCTAAACCAAATAGCCTTGAAAAACTAAATGCTAAGTGTTTACTACATGAATACTGCAGAAGTTTAAGGACTCTCTTTTGGTGCCAGGGTCAATGCTTTCAAAGAGTCATTTCTTAATGGCTCTTCCATTAAAAAGCATTATTAATCACAAAAAGGCTGCTTCCTTGATTTCAGTATTGTATTTCTATCACACTTGCTCTGAAATAGCCAGTAATGGATAAATTGATGCTGAATGCTTCTAGATAGATGACACATAACAATGTAAGTTAACGCCAATCCAAGTTCACGAACAGTGTTAGTTCCCATTTTTTTGAGGCATTATCCTGTGCCTTAACTACACTCTTCAGGGCCCACTACAAAATTTGCAGGGCCCAATGTAAAATGAAAATGCAGGTCCTCTTGTCCAAAAAGGAGGAAAAAAGTATTTTTCCTTCTATAGTCTTTGTATCAACTTATGCTGTTCTTTTTTAATTTTTTAATTGACAGATAAAATTATATATACTTATGGTACACAACATGATACTTTCATACACACACACATTGTGGAATGACTAAATCAAGCTAATTAACATATCCATACCTCACATATTTATCATTTTTTTGCATGTGGTGAAACATTTAAAATCTAAGTTGAATGAGGTAGTATGTGCCTATAGTCCTAGCTACTTGGAAGACTGAGGTGGGAGGATCACTTGAGCCCAAGAGTTCAAGACCAGCCTGAGCAATAATGAGACCTTGTCTCAAATGATAAAATAAAATAAAAATTTTTAAAAATGTACTCTCTTAGTAATTTTCAAATACGCAACACACTGTTATTAACTACAACCATCATGTTATACAATAGTTCTTCTGAATTTATTTTTCCTGTCTAATTGAAATTTTATATCCTTTCAGCAACATCTTCCTAATCCCCCCACCTCTAGCCCTGGCAACCACCATTTGCTCTCTGCTTCTATGAGTGTGAGTTTGTTAGATTTCACATATATATGAGATCATGAAGTATTTGTCTTTCCATGCTTAGCTTCACTTATGATAATGTCCTCCAGGTTCATCCATGTTGTCCCAAATAACAGGATTTACTTCTTTTTAAAGGCTGAATAGTATTCCATTGTGTATATATGCCACATGTTCTTTTTCCATTCATCCTTTGCTGGACACTTAGGTTGATTCCATATCTTGGCTATTATGAATAATGCTGCAATAAACATGGGAGTGCAGATACCTCTTCAAGATACTGATTTCATTTCATTTCAACATATACCCAGAAGTGGTTTTTTGAGTCATATGGAAGTTCTATTTTTGACTTTTGGAAGAACCTCCATACTGTTTTCCGTAATGACTGTATTGATTTACCTCCCAACCAGCAGTGTACAAGAGTTCCCTTTTCTCCACATACTCACCTGCCGGGAACGTGGCCCATGTTCCCTGCAAAAAACCTGGTCCCTTTGGTAGAGTTGCAAGGGATAAGAAAATAATAGAGAAAAATGGAAAATAAAAGAAATAAAAGAATACACAGAGACAAAGATATAGTTTTATAAGTTTATGAAGATTATGGGCAAAGTGGGATCTCAGGGGGCCTAGACCTTCTCCGCGGGTCTCAAAAAGCCCTGAATGAGGTCTTACATGGTAACTTATAGGGAATAATCATTAGTTGCCAGGGGTAACAGATTTACATAACAGCAGGTAGTTCCTCTCAGGTTAACAGATTTTCAAAAGGCTTCTACAGATCCTTTAACTAATTCTATCTACGTGAACAAATGGTTATAAAATCTTTCAAAGATTAACTTCTACATTCTAAGGTAAATTTATCACTTGACAGAGGGGTAAAACAGAGATATATTGGCTCCATATTTATTAGGTTATTGTGAATGGAGACAGGTAGTCTGGAGTGTTTAAACAGGAGCTTGCTTTTAGCCATTCGGGCGGCCGTCTGTTCCGGGGGGCACTCCATTGTCAGCTCTCATCCTGTAGCTTTTAACAGATTCACTTTGCTTTACAAAGCAAATCCAAACCTTTAGGTCTGAGAAACGTGGCGCCTTGTGAGATACAGCCACTACTGTCTTTCAGAGATGCCCTTCCAAGTGCAACAGCATTTGAAATGCAAACCAACACATTCACATATTCCTTCAGGGCAAAGCTCTGCAAAACTCCTAAGACAAATCCTGTCTGCAAACACGTTTATATTAATTCACGGAGCAACACTCACCAACATTTTTTATCTTTAGTCTTTTTGTAACAGCCACCCTGATAGGTGTGAGGTGATATCTCGTTGTTGTTCTAATTTACATTTTCCTGATGATTATTGATGTTAAAGATTTTTTCATATGCCTATTGGCCATTTGTATGTCCTCTTTTGAGAAATGTCTATTCAATTCCTTTGCCCATTTTTAATTGGGTCATTTGTTTTCATGCTATTGAATAATTTGAGTTTCTTATATATTTTGGATATTAATCCCTCATCAGATGTATGATTTGCCGATATTTTCTGCAATTCCCTAGGTTTTCTCTTTATTCTGTTGATTGTTTGGTGTGCAGAAGCTTTTTAGTTTAATGCAATCACATTTATCCATTTTTGCTTTCATTGCCTAGCCTTTTGATCTCAAAATTTATTAGAAAGCCATAGTAATCAAAACAGCATGGCAATGGCATAAAAACAGATATATAAACCAATGGAACAGAATAAACAGCCCAGAAATAAATCCACACATTTAAAGTCAACTAATATTTCACTGAGGTGTCAAGAGAACACAATGGGAAATGGACAGTCTCTTCAATAAATGGTGGTGGGGGACTGGATATCCACATGCAGAAGAATGAAATCAGAACCTTATCTTATACTATATATAGAAATCAACTCAAAATGGATTAAACACTTAAACAGAAGATCTGAAACTCTAAAACTACAAAACTACTAGAAGGTAACATAGGGAAAATATTGGGGACATTGATTTGCACAAAGAGATGTTTGGATATGATGTTCTTTTAAATACAATATAATGCCACACTCCCTCAGTTATGGGATATTCATGAGACAAAGGCAGACACTCACAGTTACCCAGGGCCCTATCCCATGACTTAGGGAATAGGACATGCACACATGACTCCAACCCTCACCATGCCCACACCCAAGCCTCTGCCAGGAACACAGAGTGGCAGCAGTAACTGTGTGGGGGCTGAGAAATGCCAGACAATAATAAATCCTGGAGAAGCAGGGAGGCAGCAGGAGGAGAAACCTCATGTGAGCTGAGGCACACCCGAGCCAGTGCTCCAAGAGCCCACCCAGTACATGCTCCATTTTCCCATTGGATTTCATGGATTTCTACTCAGGCACAAAAAACAATGGTGATCTGGCACCTCTTATATTATCCTGGATAGAGCTGGAACCCATTCTACTAAGTGAAGTATTTCAAGAATGGAAAAATAAGCACCACATGTACTCACCATCAAACTGGTTTTAACTGATCAACACCAAAGTGCACATATAGGAATACCACTTATCGGGCATCGGGCAGATGGGAGAGGGGAGGAGGGAATGGGTATATACATACATAATGAGTGCGATGCGCACCATCTGGAGGATGGACACGCTTGAAGCTCTGACTGAGGGGGGTGATAAGGGCGATATACGTAACCTAAACATTTGTACCCCCATAATATGCTGAAATAAAATAAAAAATAAAAAAATAAAATAAAGATAAAAATAAATGTTCTCACCACAAAAAACAGGTAACTATGTGAAGTGATTGATATGTTAATTAGCTTGATTGTGGTAATTATTTCATAATGTGTACATATATGAAATATCACTTTGTATACCATAAATATATACAATTTTTATTTGTCAATTCACCTCAATAAAGCTATAAAAACATCAATAATACAAATTCATGAAATACCATTAGAAAACAAAATGTACAAAATTAAAATCACCCAAAATATTACTATATATTGTTAATTTTTTGATGTATATAAGGAATGTCAAAATATTTCAGCTCAAGTGCCAATTCTCATGGATAATAATTACAGTGAGAATAGCATTGACAAGGTTTCTGAGACCATTTTGGGATTTGTATGGACAGTTTAGTTATGTCTGTAATGAATATAGAAGGGTACTATGGTTTGAATGTTCGTGTCCCTCCTAAAATTCATATGTTGAAATCTAATCCCCAATGTGGTGGTATTAAGACGTGGGGCTTTTGGGAGGTGATTAGGAGCCTTCATAAATGGTATTAGTGTCCTTATAAAAGAGGCCTGAGCGAGCTTGTTTGCCCCTTCCACCACGTGAGGATGTAGTGAGAAGGTACTGTCTATGAACAAGAGAGTGAACCCTCACCAGACAGAATCTGCTGGCACCTTGATCTTGTACTTCCTAGCCTCTAGAACTGTAATAAATAAATTTCTGTTGCTTATAAGTTACCCAGTCTAAGGTATTTTGTTATAGGAGCCTGGACAGACTAAGACAAAGGGGATGTAACTGCAAGCATGCTAACCATTTGTCATTGTATTATCATTATTCTAATATTTACCATACGATAATTTTAAAAACCACTATCTAATTTTTTTATTTTTCATTTCTTCCTTTATTAATGGTGTTGATCCTTTTCAAAAATACTTTTGCTAAATTGATTTTCCCCTTTGCAAATTTTGATACATTGGGAGATTAATCTTTTTCTAATTGTATTGGAACTTGTACTTACTATATATTAATAAAATTAATCATGTATGTACAAAAATACTTTTCAGTTTTTCATTTCGCTTCTGAATTTAACGATAAATTACAATTACTCTGTAAAGCCAAATTATTTCCTATAAAGTCTCCAGATACCAAATACATTTGTGCAGTCCCGGGACTTTTTGCTTTCTGTTTCCCATTTGTCTAATATTGCTTTTTATCATTTAAGCAGAATTTGTTATTCAAAATATTTTATTTTTGGCAAAAATAACTCACAGAGATTTAGAAGTTGTTACTATCACACTGGCAGACCTCTTATCATCACTCATTGTCTTTTTTTCCTCCCCAGAGGTATAAGCAGTCTATGTTTTTTGGAAGTATATAACTAATTTAGAGTTATCAGAGTAGATTTCTGTCTGTACTCTTTTCTCCCCAAAAGACTCAAAATTATCTTTATTCATCTAGGTTTTTTAATATTTTAATTTTTAATTCAATAGGAATAAATGGATACAAGCTTATTTAAAAACAAGAATGGAAAAACAAGCACCACATGTACTCACCATCAAATTGGTATTAACCGATTAACACTTATGTGCATAGATAGTGGTAATATTCATCGGGTGTTGGGCAGGTGAGGGGGAGGAAGGGATGGGTATATTCACACCCAGTGGGTACGGTATGCACTGTGTGGGAGATGAACACGCTTGAAGCTCTCACTCGGGTGGGGCAAAGGCAATATATGTAACCTAAACATGTATACCCCCATAATATGCTGAAATTAAAAAAAATAAATAATAAAAATTTAAAAAACTTAAAAAAAAATCAAGCACACACAGACGGATACAAGGAAAAAATACAAATGAATCGTCAACCTCCCAATCCCATTTTTTCTCAACTAGAAAATAAGCTTCATGGTCAGGATTTGTTTTTCTGTTTCGTGTCGTTAATAAGTGCCTAGAATAGTGCTTTGTACTTAAATAGCTGTTACATCAATATCTGTTGAATACTTTAACAAATGAATGAAATAATTACCATTTAAGAACGATTACAGTTGCTTTTGTCCTTACTTTACACAGATGTGTGATATATAAAGTTTTCCTCATATTTTTAAGTAGTTATACCAAATTGTCTTATAATATTTTTTTCAAAAATATCATAACCTGAACATCTTTCCACTAAATTTTGATCTATCTTATTCATTTAAGGAACATATAATATTTCATAGTAGAGATGAATCATGCTAAATTGAACCATTCTCCATTGACACAAATTCCCCCCTAAAGGGCCAGGCGCAGTGGCTCATGCCTGTAATCCTAACTTTCTGGAAGGCCCAGGCAGGACGGTAGATGCAGCTCAGGCATTTGAGACCAGCCTGAGCACAGTGAGACTCCCTCTCTAGAGACAAGAAACAAAAGAAAAAGACCAAAAAAAAAAAATACACAAAACCACAAAACCCAGCCGGGCATTGTGGCACGCTCCTGTACTCTCAGCTACCCGGGAGGCTGAGGCAGAGGCTGAGGCAGAAGGATCGCTCACAGCCCAGTACCTGGAGCTTGCGGTGACTACAATCACTGCACTCTACCCAGGGACACTGAGTAACAGTCCGTCTCAACAACAACAAAAATTCCCCCTAATGTTTTGCTATTAAAAATTCTGCAACAAATATATCAATATATGAATGTTTGTTACAAAATTTTAAAATTCTTGTATGTGTGTGTGTATATAAGTAAGTATTTAAGAATTTAGGATAGATTCATAAAAGTGAAATTTTTGTGTCAATGTGTTCCAAGTTGCTCTCCAAAAGTGTTTTACCAATTTATTCTTTCACACAGGGCTGATATTTCACTGGTATGTACTGGTGGAGTGCATTCAACAGTGTCCAGTATTGGTCAGGGCCAGTTGTCATATCATTTGCTAAAATTATGAGTATCATCACTGCTCCACACAAGCAATATATAAGACAGCTCCTTTCTCCCATATCCTCAACTACACTGTATATTAATAATCTTTTAACTTTTCAAATCCAATAAGTAAAAAAAAAATCTATTATTTATTTAATTTAAATTTCCCTGAATACTAATGAGGTTAAGTATCTTTTATGTGTTCATTGGTCGTTTGTATTACTTTTCCTTGGAAATGCCTTTGCCTGTTTTTCTATTGGATTATTGGCTATTTTCTAAAATAATTGGTCATTTTCAAATCCAATTGATGTATAATACAAATTCTTTAGATAGCATGAATATTATTTTTCTGTTACAAGAATTGTAAATATTTTTGTCACTTTGTCATTGATGTGTCTTGCCATGTAAAAATCGTCGTGATTTAGAGAACTTCTGTCCTGTTGGGAAGCCCTTTATCATGCCAAAATCATAACGTAGAACTCAATAACTTTGTGTTAAATTCATATTCATATTCAGTGGCTCCATATAGAATTACAGGTTTCCTTTGAAACTTTGATGATCTTGTTTCACTCTCTTCTAGTATTTAATGTTTCAGGAGTTGACCTGAATTTTCTTCCTTTGTAGGTATCATAATTGTTTCTCTTTGGAACTTTTTTTAAAAAGTGTTGACATTCAGAAATATCACTAAGGTATGTTTTAATACCTCTTAGGCTTCAAGTGCCTAAGTGCTCCAATATTCCTATTGGGTTGTCTATCTTTTATTTATTTGTAAAAACTTTTTGTGTACTAACAAAGATCAGTCTTCTGACTGCTATAAATTTAATATTTTAAACATTTTTATTCAGAATGTAATTCACATTTTTATTTTATTTGCGGTGGGCTTTTTTGGTCATCCATTTTTTTGTAATATTTATGTAGTTAAATATACCCAGCTTTAAAAAAATGGTGTCTGGAATCTGTGACATGCTTAGAAAATGTCATCCCCACACTAAGATTATGAGAAAAATTCTCCCATGTTGTATTCTAATAGCCTTAGGCTTTAAATTTTATGTTTAAATCTTTTATTCTTTTGAAATATATTTTATTCTAAAAAGCAAATTGTAGGACTATAACTTTATTTTATTCCTGACAACTATCCATTTGTTCCAAAATCACTTATGAAATAATCCATTTTTCCCCATTGCTGTAAATGACAGATTTTAATGTATTATGTTCCTTTATGTATTTGGCTGTTTCTATATTCTATTTTGTTCCAGTGACAAGGTTATCATTTCATGGGCCGGTACCACATTGTTTTAATGATTGTATCTATTCTTCTCTTATTACTATACTTTCTCAGTATATTCTTGAATATTTTTACACATTCATTTTTCTACATAGAATGTATAATCAGCTTGTCCTGTGTGTGAATAAAAATAATATTGGTGTCTTTTTCTGTTCGTTTTTTTATTGAGTATTTACTATGTGTCAGATACTAAATGTTTTATTTGTTTTTTGTCTTTTTAAGTTTTTTCTTTATTGTGGTAAAAACCACATACATAAATTTACCCTCTTAATTTCAAGTGTACATTACTATATTGTTTACTATATACGTATTGTTACACAACAAATTTCTAGAAAATTTTTATCTTGTATGACTGAAACTCTATACCCATGAACAACAACACTCTATGTTTCTCTCCCCAGCCCATGGCAAGCACCTTGGCAGCTACTTTCTGTTTCTATGACTTCAATGAATTTAGATACCTCATAAACGTGGAGGCATGCAGTACTTGTCTTTTGTGATTAGCTTATTCCACTTAACATAATGTCCTCAAGCTTCATGCATGTTGTAGCATATGACAGGGTTTCCTTCTTTTATAAGGCTGAATAATATTTCATTGTATGTATATACCACATTTTCTTTATCCATTCATCCATGAATAGAGATTTAGGTCCATCGATCGACATTAGACACTTAAGTTGCTTCCACATCTTAGCTACTATGAGCAATGCTGCAATGAACATGGGTGTGCAAATTGTCTTCATGACCCTATTTCCAATTCTTTTGGAAATATACCTAGAAGTAGGATTGGTGGATCATGTGGTAATTCTAATTTTAATTTTTTGAGGAACCTCCATAGCACATACTCCACAATTTTATAATACCACCCACGGTGCACCAGAGTTCCCATGTCTCCACATCCTTGCCAACACTTGCTATTTTTTGATTTATTTTTTTAAATATTAGCCATCTTAACAGGTATGAGATTATATCCCATTGTGGTTTTGATTTACATTTGCCTGATGATTAGTGATATTGAGCATCTTTTCATACACTTGCTGGTCATTTATATATCATCTTTGGAAAAATGTCTACTCAAGTCTTCTGACCATTTTTTAATAAGGTTATGTAATTTTTTGTTTTTGAGTTATAATAATTCTTTATATATTCTGGTTTTAACTCCTAATCAAATATATGGTTTGCAAATATTTTCTTCCAAATTGTCTTTTTACTTGATTGTTTATTTTTCTGCTCTGAATTATTAGAATTATTCCCATTCATCTATTTTTGTTACCTCTGCTTTTGGTGTCATATCAAAGAAATCATTGCCCATTCCAATGTCATGAAGCTTTCCCCTGTTTTTTTTTTCTTGTCTTACAGTTTCAGGTTTTACATTTAGGTCTTTAATCCATTTTGAGTTAATTTTTTATATAATGTATTACAAGAAAAGGGTCCAATTTCATTCTTTTGCATGTGGATATCCAGTTTTCCCAAAAGCATTTGTTAAAGAGACTATCACTTCCCCATGTGTATCCTTCACATTCATGTTCAAGATCAATTAACCATATATATGTGGGTTTATTTCTGGGCTCTATTCTGTTGCATTGATTTTTTTTTTTATTTCAGAGCATTACAGGGGCACAAACACCTTGGTTACATATGTTGCATTTGCACCACCCAACAAACATGCCCATCCCCCAGACAGCACACACCGCATCTGTCAGGTATGGATTTACCCAATCCCTGCTCCCCCCTTCCACCTACCCGACACCCTATGAATGTTACTTCCCATTTGTGCACATTAGTGTTGATTAATTAGTGCCAATTTAACGGTGAGTACATGTGGTATTTGTTTTTCCAATCTTGTGATACTTCACTTAGAAGAATGGGCTCCAGCTCCATCCAGGATAGTGATAGAAGCCATATATGACAAACCCACAGCCAACATCATACTGAATGGGGAAAAATTGAAAGCATTCCTACTTAAAACTGGAACCAGACAAGGTCGCCCTCTAACACCACTTCTATTCAACATAGTGCTAGAAGTCCTAGCCAGAGAAATCAGACAACAGAAGGAAATCAAGGGCATCCGAATTGGGCAGAAGAGGTCAAATTATTGCTCTTTGTTGATGATACGATGTTATATCTAGAAAACCACAGAGATTCTGCCAAGAGACTACTGGAATTGATAAATAAGTTCAGCAAAGTCTCAGGTTACAAAATCAAGGTACACAAATCAGTAGCATTCATATATGCCAACAATAGTCAAACTGAGAACCAAAGCAAAGACTCAAAACCTTTCACCATAGCAACAAAAAAAATAAAATACCTGGGAATATATTTAACTAAGGAGGTGAATGACCTCTACAGGGAGAACTAGGAAACTCTGAGGAAGGAAATAGCAGACAATGTAAACAGATGGAAAACCATACCATGCTCAGGGGTTGACAGAATCAACATTGTTAAAATGCCTATACTACCCAAAGTGATCTACAGTTTCAATGAAATCTTATTAAAATACCAACGTCATTTTTTGCAGATCTAGAAAAAATAATTCTACACTTCATATGAAACTGAAAAAACCCTGTATAGCTAAAGCAACCTTAAGCAAAAAGAACAAATTGGGAGGCATCAATTTACCAGACTTCAAGCTATACTACAAGGCTATAGTAACCAAAACAGCATGGTACTGGCACAATAACAGAGACATAGACCAATGGAACAGGACTGAGAACCCAGATATAAAACCATCCTCATATAGCCATCTGACTTTGACAAAGCGGACAAAAACATACACTGGGGAAAAGAATCCCTATTCAATAAATGCTGCATTGATTTTTATGTTGGTCTTTATGTCAGTGCTATATTGTTTTGATCACTGTAGCATTGTAACATGTTTTGAAATGAAATGTGAAACCTATAGCTTTGTTCTTCTTTCTCAAGATTGCTTTGGTTATTTTGGGTCATTTGAGAATACATATGAATTTTAGGATTTTTTTTTCAATTTCTACAAAAGAAAATGCCATTGGAATTTTATTAGGATTCCATTGAATTTGTAGATTGCTTTAGGGAACATGGACATTTTAGCCATATTAAGAAGTCTAGGCTGGGTGCAGTGGCTCACACCTCTAATCCTAGCACTCCGGGAGGCTGAGGCAGGAGGATCATTTGAGGCCAGGAGTTTGAGACCAGCCTGAGTAATAGCGAGACCCCGTCTCTACACAAAATAGAAAAATTAGCTGGGTGTGGTGGTGTGTGCCTGCAGTCCCAGCTACTTGGGAGGCTGAGGCAGGAGGATTGCTTGAGCCCAGGAGTTTGAGGTTGCAGTGAGCTATGATGATGCCACTGTACTCTAGCCAGGGCAACGGACTGATACCTTGTCTCGAAAAAAAAAAAAAAAAGACATCTAATCCATGAACACAGGATGTCTTTTCATTTATTTGTATTTTCTTTAAATTTTTTCAGCAATCTTTTTAGTTTTCTGTGTGTAAATCTTTCACTTCCTTGGATAAGTCTATTCCTAAGTACAAGTATTTTGTTCTTTTTGATGGTATTGTAAATGGACTTGTTTTCTGAATTTCCTATTTGGATTGTTCATTGTTAGTGAAGAGAAACATAACTGATTTTTGAATGTTGATTTTGTATCCTGCAACTTTGTTGAATTTGTTAATTATTATAGTTCTGGCAGGGTATTTTGTGGAATCTTTAGGGTTTTCTACATATAAGAGCATGTCATGTGCAAAAACAGATAACTGTATTTCTTTCTAATTTGGATGCCTTTTATTTCTCTTTGTGGCATAATTACTCTGGCTATGACTTCCAGTACTATGTTTAATAGAATTGGTAAGAGAAGGTACCATTGTCTTGTTCCTGATCTTGGAGAAAAAGTTTTCTGTTTTCACCATTTCGTTTGATGTTATTAATAGCTGTGGGCTCTTCATATATGGCCTTTATTATGTTGAGGTGATTTTCTTCTATTCCTAGCTGTTTGTGTTTTTTATCATGAAAGAGTGTTAGATTTTGTCAAATGCTTTTTCTGCATCAGTTGAGATGACCATTTTTTCCTTCATTCTGTTAATGTGTGGTGTATTACATTAATTGATTTTCATACGTTAAAACATCCTTGTATTCAGAGGTCCCCAACCTTTTTGGCACAAGGGACCGGTTTCGTGGACAATTTTTCCACAGATGGGGGCACTGTGGGGAGGCGGTGGGTAAGGTGGCAGAGGGTGGGGGAGGTGGTGCTCAGGTGGTAATGTGCGGCCCTATTGTCCTAACAGGCCATGAACCAGTACCAGGTCATGGCCCAGGGACTGGGGACCACAACTTGTACCCCAGGGATAAATCCCATTTCGTCACAGTATACAATACTTTTAGCGTGCTGTTGAATTCAATTTGCTAGCATTTTGCTGAGGATTTTGACATCGATGTCAAAATCGATGAAATTTTCTTTCTTTTTGAAAACTTTTCCTATATATTTATTTATTGGCAAATAATGATATATATTTATGGGGTACAATGTGATGTTTTATCTATGTATACATTATAGATACATCTCTGTACATTATGATCTATGTATACACTATATAATTATGTATATCATTTATGGAAAGATTTAATCAAGCTAATTAACATATCCATCACATCACTAATTTATAATTCGTGGTGAGAACATTAACAATCTACTTTATCAATTTCGAAAGTTACTATACATTATTATCCTGCAGTATCTTTGTCTGGCTTTGGTATCAGGGTAATGCTAGCCTTATAAAATGAGTTTGGAAATATTCCTTCCTCCTCACTATTTTGAGAGAGTTTAAAAGATTGGCATTAATTTTTCTTTAAATATTTGGAAGAATTGTTCGATGAACCCATGTGGCCCTGGGCTTTTCTTTGTTGGGGGTTTCTTTGACCCACTGGATGCCCAAAAGTGTGTTGTTTAATTTCCACATACTTGTTAATTTTCCAGTTTTTCTTTTGCTATTGTTTTCTAGTTTCATTCCACTGTAGCCAGAAAAGATACTTTGTATAATTTCAATCTTCTTAAATTTGTTAAGACTTGTTTTGTGGCCTAACCTGTGATCTACCCTGGAGAATGTTCCACATGCACTTGAGAAGAATATATATTTTACTGCTATTGGGAGGAATGTTCTGTATATCTGTAAAGTGCAATTGGTTGGTAGTGTTTTTTAGGTTCTGTGATTCTTTATTGATCTTCTGCCTGCTTTTTCTATCCCTCACTGAAAGTTGGGTATTAAAATATTGTACTGTTATTATGTTATTATCTATTTTTTCCTTCAATGCTGTCAATGTTTGCTTCTTACATTTGGGTGCTCTGACTTTTGATACATATATATTTATAATTATTGTATCTTCCTGGTGAATTGAGCTTTTTATTATTATATAAAATCCTTCTTTGTTTCTTTTGACAGTTTTTGACTTCAAGTCTATTTTTCAGATATAAGTATGGTCACACCTGCTGTCTTTTGGTTACCATTTATATAGGACATCTTTTTCCAATCTTTCATTTTCAACTGATGTATGTCTTTATATCTAAGGTGAGTCTCTTGTAGACAGTACATAGCCACATCTTTTTTTGTATATAGTCAGTCTATGGCTTTTGATTGGGGAGTTTAATTGATTTATATTTAAACTAATTACTGATAGGGAATGACTTACTATTATTGTCATTTTGTTTATTGCTTTCTGTCTATCTTGTAGCTATTTTGTTTCTCTTTTGCTCTCTTGCTGCCTTCTTTTGTGTTTCAGTGATGTTTTATATTGATATACTTTGATTCCTTTCTCATTTTGTTTTGCGTATCTTCTATAGGTATTTTCTTTGTGGTTATCCTAGGGCTTACATAAAACATCTTATACTTATAAGAATCTATTTTAAGCTAACAATTTCATTCATACACAAAAACTCTACTCTTTTACATCAACCCACCCCCACTTAATGTTATTGATGCCATAAATTATATCTTTATATATTATCTATAGTTTATCATAAATATATACTTATAGTTATTTTTCTGTGTTTATCTTTTAAATCTTATGCTAAAATTAAAAGTGCTTTATGCACCATCATTACCACATTACAATATTCTGTATTTTTGTATATATTTACCTTTACTAGTCAGCTTTATATTTTTATATACTTTTATGTTGCTGCTTTGTGTTCTTTCATCTCAACTTGCAGGACTCCCTTCAGCATTTCTTGTAAGACAGGTCTAGTGGTGAAGAATTCCCCCAGCTATCATTTTTCTGAAAAAGTCTTTATTTATTCGTCATTTTTGATGGTCAGTTTTGGCAGATATAGTACTCCTAGTTTGTAGGGTTGTTGTTTTTTTTTTCTGATGCTTTGCATATATTATTCCACTCTCTCTGACATGTAATGTTTCTGCTTAGAAATCTGCTGATAAACTTATGGGAGCTTCTGTGTACATGACAAGTTTCTTTTCTCTTGCTGTTTTCAAGATTCTCTCACTCTCACACACACAACCTCATGAGAGAACTTGAAAAACAGATTCTCTTTTCTTTTTTTTTACTTTAGATAGTTTGATTATGGAGCTTTTTGTTTGTTTTGAGTTAATCCTTGTAGGAGTCTTTTGAGATTCTTGTATTTGGATGGCCAATTTATTCCTCAGATTTAAGAAGTTTAGGGCCATAATTTCTTCAAATAAGCTCTGTATCCCTTTCTCTCTTCTCCTTTTTGAACCCTTATAATTCATATATTGGTATGCCTAATGGTATGTCCCATAAGTCCCTCAGACTTTCTTCACTTTTATTCATTCTTTTTTCTTTTGCTCCTCTGAGTAGATAATTAAAATTGACCTGTCTTCAAGTTCACTGATTCTTTCTTTTGTTTAATAAAGTCTAATGTTCAAGCTTTCTAGTGAATTTTTCAATCCAGTTATTGCATTCTTCAGCTCCACAATCTGTTTGGTTCCTTTTTATAATTTCTATATCTGTTGATATTCTAATTTTGTCCATTAATTGTTTTCCTATTTTCCTTTTATCATCTGTGTTCCCTTATAGATCATTGAGCTTCTTTAAGACAATTATTTTGAATTTTTATCAGGTAATCCATAGTTCTCTATTTCTTTGGGATTGGTTTCTGGTGATTTATTTTGTTGTTTTCATTGGGCTGTATTTCCATTTTTTTATGTGCCTTGTGATTTTTTTTTTTTTTTTTTTTTTTTTTTTTTTTTTTTTTTTTTTTTTTTTTTTTTTTTTTTTTTTTTTTTTTTTTTTTTTTTTTTTTTTTTTTTTTTTTTTTTTTTTTTTTTTTTTTTTTTTTTTTTTTTTTTTTTTTTTTTTTTTTTTTTTTTTTTTTTTTTTTTTTTTTTTTTTTTTTTTTTTTTTTTTTTTTT
>RJWJ010030017.1:0-20223 GCA_004363605.1 Indri indri | reverse complement strand
GACTTTATATTAGATTTTTACTAATAATCACATTTTCCAAATTAGCATAGTTAAAATTCATAAATTTTAACTTCATTTTCAGATAAATAAATCTCTTTCATATAATGGTAATTCTCTCCAAAAACCCACTACACCCAGAAATCCCAATATGAGCCCATAAGTACTATCAAATTATTTTTAAATAGATAAATTTCTCTGACATACACGTTATTATGTATTTCCATCCAATTCTTCTACTCTTATTAAAATTAATATTTATGTATTCTTATCAGGGTGGCAGTCTGCCCTAGGTTCTTGGTACGCTCTGGGCCAAGGAATGACCAGACACACCAAAGTATTAAATCTGGGCTATCATCCTGGTCCTCTGATTCCTTGCTTGGAAAAATCACCAGCAGGACCAATGCGGTGGAATAAACTCAGGCAGGAAGTGGCTTCACATTAGCAGCTCTTAATGTAGAAAGAAATGGGTCTGTCTCCTCTAGAGACTGACTGACTCACTAACTGACCCACACTCTCACTGACTTCTCAGATTGTTTCCTTTCATTAGCCCAGTCAGGAGGAGGGCTTTCAGGAGGTGTGGGATGTTATCAAATGATCAGGTGTCCTCACAATTTCATCTGTGGGTATGAGCTCCAGCTAAGAAAGCCCACGTGGGGGCGGGGGGAGGGGGGGCGGTGGTGGTGGTGTAGGTGAACCAAAATGCAGATTCAACCTAATGGCATAATAATTACCCTTAAGTTACTCTAAGTCACTTTTTAAATGCTACTTTTGTCTGGGTTAGGGAATTCCTAGATTGATAAAGCATTCCTTTTTTCCCCAGGTGTAGCAGTTGCTAGGGATAGGATAAGGATGGGGAAGCATGGAAATGGAGTGCCCACCCTTATCCTTCTTCCCAGGTGGAGCAATTGCTCTAGACAGCACCACAGCAGGGAACCCTCGTCCGGAGAAGAGCCACAGTTCCCAAATTCAAATATACTCTGTAATTTCATTCTCATAAACACAATGATCTAAAATAGTTCAACAATATGTTTAGACACAAAATTTTAATAGACGTCCCAAGGAATGTAAGCACACACCCACTATCGACTACCAAGTGTGTAAGTGTTTTCTTTTAGTGTCTGACATGATTGAGGTTATTTAATTCTTCTAAGTATGCTATACTTGTCCTCGTAATGTACCAAATAAGTATGTAGAAAATGTATATTTTAAAGATAATGGTCAATTTCACAATTTTAAAAATAAGTCCAAATTAGTGCAGTTCAAATTAGTATACTTAATTTTATGTTTCGATATGGAAACTCTCTTATTGAAACTGACCCTGTACCAGGAGTAACACTGCTGTTTTACTCAGGGATGCATATTTAAGGGAAAGCAATGTCTAATTCCTGAATTCACGTCCCTCAGAGAAAGAGTCTTTGTACCGAGCGTTGTGAAAACCTTCCATCAATCCCATGATAATTAACTGTGCTATATTCAGTCTTTGCTGCTATTGCTTAGAGAGAAGCTCATCGCCAGAAAACTAGACCTTTAGATTCACTTCTACTTTTCTGTGTCAGTGGATTTTGAATAGTATCAAGAGGGTAAGTCTTGTGATGCAATAAATTTGAGGAGGGATATGTTATGACATGAATGCTTTACAAATGATATAAATTTAAATGACTATGTACTTAGAGATTTTCTTACAAAATTGGTTTGAAAATATTGTAGAATTATAGACACCTCTTTCTTCTGTTTTTTTTCAAGGTGAAAATTCAATTTATACTTTTAAAATATTATATGAAGTACTGCTTGTGTAAAGGCTATTCTGTTTACATGCATATATGTGAGAGAACATGGGTGGTAAATTAGATATACGTACCCATTTATGTTGGTTAATTTTAACTGTATTCATTATAGGAAGTATATATTTAATTATATTACTGTAAATTTATATCTTTTTCCATTTTTTATTACAGGTTGGTGACTAATTGCCTACCTATGGGGCTCTCTATGGAGATATATTTCATAAATAACTACATTTCTGTAGGAAATATCCATTTAAAACCAGGTCTTACAAGTTTTACAACTCTGAAGCCTGATCCATAAAAATTTCATGCTCCTGGGTAGATTTTGGTATTAGGTTCAAATAATCACTTAAGGCTACTCTTACTGCAGATATAATTTTAAACCAAGCACTATCTCCCATGTCTAATGAATCTCTCTTACCTAGTCACTTTCATGGCTCTTTCTCTGATGCACACAAGATGAATCTTTCTTTGATTCTAATATTAAGTGTGTGAATGATAGTGAGATTCAATAACCCTCTCAAAATATGAAATCTCACACATCTAATCATTCCTATCATGGATTTATCTCTTTAATTTCTTTGTATCTATTTCTTTGGATCTTAGTTTTAATCAGCAGCCACTTTGGGCTACACTGCTGCTTTCTTAGCACACTATTGATTGTCATAATGCAATAATGAGAAATAGAATTTATTAAGTACTTTGATTATCTTTCTGGGAGGAAATCAAAAATAAAAACCACATTATTAAAGTTCATTCGACATATTTTAAGTAAAAATACATTGATATATGGGATCATTGTATATTTATGAGTTATTATGTTTTGCTACCAGATTAATGCTTCTCTTTCCAAATAATGTATGTGTTAATTTAAGGGGAACTTTCAGGGTTTAGGAAGAGAAGAAAACATGTAACACTAACTATTTGGGTCAGTATTTTTGGAAGTGAAAAACTTTAAGAGGGTGTCAGATGCATGAAGCTTACTTTTAAATATGGCTTATATAAAGGTTTCTTCCAAGAATTAAAACTTATTCGTAAAATAACTTGCATCATATGCCATTGAGACATAAAATGATATCTACCCAGGTTAAATTAGTGTTGACCTAGGCTGGTGCAGAGTAGGAGAAGTTCTATCTCCTAGGCTCCTTTCCCAACTTAATTTAGCCTAGGTCATTACATCTTTTCCCTCTTTGGGCTTCTCTGAAGCAGGTGGTATGATGGTATATAGCCCAGTAACATGAGGGCATCATAAGTATGATGATCAAAATTCATATTAAGAGAGGCAATTAAATGAGTATACTCCAAATTGGTCCTACTGGGCCACTGTTCATGTCTTTTTGTATATTGTTGGCTAAGGCACTGTTCAATTCAGATAGCATATTTATTTAAGCAAAATTATTATATAGGTGAGATACTATTTTGCCATTGTTTTGAAATCCTTTATGAACAAAAAATTATATTCATCTCTTAGATGAAATTGCCATAGTAAATACAAGCTTTCTTGGAATTACAAGAATTTATGATCCATAATCTCAGTTAAGACTTCAAAAATCTTTCTTTCTGTAGTTTTTGGCCAACCGCCCCTCTTATATCTCTCAATTGTTTCAACTTTCTATTTTCACTTTAAACTTTACCTCCTCTCTCTTTTCTAGACCTTTCTTCCTAGTTCATACAGACCTAACTGGTTCAGATTCCTTCCCTTTACCCTATCTGAACACTATTCACATCTCTGCTTATCCTCATTTCCTTCTATCCAGTTCAACCAAACATGTTATCCATCCCACGTTGAGGCCTAACTCTTCTGCCTTTATAATTGTTGATCTCCCTGTTCCTCCCCTCAGGGATATATGTTCTGGGCGCCACTCAAAATTAGCAGCTTTTGGAGGCACTTGGTAAATGGCCTAATGGGGCACACTCAAAGGGGATTATAAGGCCTCCAAAATCCAAAAGGCCCGATACGCATTGTGCCATTTCCTTTGGTTTGTAGTAGGGGGCTGATGTAACAACTTATTCTTCACCTTAGAAGGGGTAACTGGATATGCCCCACACCATTAGACTCCTAGAAATTTCACTGGGTTAGAAAGCCCCTTAATTTTTGTCAGATTTATTTCCCATCCTCTCACACATAGTCTACCAATAATATTAGAATTGTTGCTATTTATGTGTGTGTGTGTGTGTGTGTGTGTGTGTGTGTGTGTGTGTATTTGTGTGTGTTGTGCTTCTTTGGCAAACCTTAACTGATGCAGATTTTGGTACAAGGAGTGGTTCTAGAGGAATAGAATCTTAAGGATACAATTTCTGAGTTGGTTCTGGGTTTTCTAGCATTGCAGAATTAGTTTTCTAATCTGATTGAATTTAAAGACTCCAATAACACTATTTTCAATGGCTGAGGAGTCACTAATAGAAAATGCCATCATGTGGCAATGGAGATGTGCAAAATATCACCATTGGATTCTCCTAGTCAAATATTATAAAAGGCAATATTCTGGGTCCCCATGTATTTGATAGCTTAGAATATTTTAGTCAAACTAATTACTATGAAGAGATTGGCTGGTTACTCCTAACTAATTGAGTTCTTTAACTTTCGGCATTCAGATAATTCATAGTAAACCCATTGGTTACCTTCAAGAGGCTACAAATGTTGTCAGGATTATTCTCTGAAATTTAACTACTACATCTCCCGAATACCATCTGGCATCACTCTTCCTGTCCTAATGGCCAATTGTTCTTCTTTAACACCTAAAACCGAGACTATTTATTTACCTATGAAAATTGGTCATCTCTTTTGGCATAGATTTAGGTATAGATATAGTTTAACAGTTTATAGTTGTTATAGTAAAAACATCTCAATTAATCATTTCTCTTGTGTTTCCCTTCTAAGAACACTAAATATCCATTTACATGTTTCCTCCTCAGTTTTGACTTGTCTCATTTTGAGCATGTTCATAAATACATATTACAAGGTCTGTGTTAATAATAATATTTTGATTTTTTTTTTCAGTTATCCCTACTAGTTTCCTATTCTAATTGACCCCAAGTTAGAAAACTTGTACCAGTGGCTCCCAGGTACTTTGAGGCAATTTCCCTGCTTTAGAACAATTGCTAAAGGCTTCTCACAACACATCCACAAAATTTAATGTCAATCATTCAATTTTCTATTTTTAAGTTTCCCATATATACATTAAGGCATTTTAATAAGTTTTCTATGGCTGAGACTCACATATGGTGATATTGTGTTGAAATGCAGTCTAATCCCAAGAAAAAAGGAAAGGGGTGCCTGTTAGAGTAGTGTTATTTTTTATTCCTTGGACTAAAACTCTACTTATAAAGCACATAGAAAGTATGCTTTCACACTTTCAATTCAATTGTCTCTAAATTAAAATAGGGACATTTTAAGTATTTCTAAGCAGTACATACAACTAATTGCAGGCTCACCACCAATACCTCCTGAAATGGCTTCTTTCTCTTTATATTCATGAGCTGTGTTTGATAAAAGACCATATAGTTCACATGCATGTCTTTGTGTTTCTAGATAGGCCTATATGGAGGCATCAAAACGAGCTACTTGGCGTTTGGACCTATAATCATAATTACATTGGTAGACAGGCATAATATCAGCTTTCTTTTTCTCTCTTTCCTTCATTTTTTGGAACACTATCTAAACTTAGTACCAGATAACAACCTTAATCTGCTTAGAATGTTCATAATCCTTGAACTAGATCAATGTAAGCTTCAGTGGTTTCCTGAGAAATGTACAGAGCTCTCTAAGCAAAGACCAGAAGTACAAGTTGAAATTATGCCTTTTGATTTACCATCCTGTCTAAAATATAATTTTGGGGATTAACATACACAATAATTTGTATTAAATCTATGGCTGACATTGTTTTTCTTTGGTCCCTCCATATTGGGGCCATGCAGTCTATTGAATAATTTTATCATGTTGTGTGTACTTATAGACCTCTTGTTTTGCTTCTCCTAGAACTAAATTTTACAT
This sequence comes from Indri indri, assembly GCA_004363605.1. NCBI lineage: Eukaryota > Metazoa > Chordata > Mammalia > Primates > Indriidae > Indri > Indri indri. Next base: position 14,445 of record RJWJ010030017.1, on the reverse strand, counting down.
GAATCTAAAGAGTACAGCCAGGCAGCTAACTCCCTTTATATTCTGTGGAGTCAGGAAGATGGTGGTTAGTTGCAATCACTGTGTATGTGCCGTGGTTCTTCAGAGAAACAGAAGGAAGCAATAGGGGGTGTGTGTGTGTGTGTGTGTTTGTGTGTGTGTGTGTGTGTGTGTGTGTGTGTGTGTGTATTAAGAGTTTTTATCCTAAGAAATTGGCTCATGTGAATATGTGGGCTGGCAAGTCCAAAATCTGCAAGGTGGACTAGCAAGCTGATCAGGCAAGAGCCAATGCTGCAGTTCAAGTGCAAAGGTCATCTGCTGGAAGAATTCTTTCTTGCTCAGGGGAAGTCAGTCTTTTGTTCTACTCTGGGCTTCAGCTGGTCAGATGATGCCTACCCACATTAGAGAGAAAAGTCTGCTCTACCTGACTTTTACTCACTGATTTAAATTTTCATCTCATCTATAAACACCCTCACAGAAACATCCAGAATAGTGTTTGATAATGTATCTTGGAATTGTGACTCAGCCTACTTGGCACATAAAATTAACCATTGTACTAAGTCAATACTCCTCCTTTCACTCCATATAGCCCTGCATAAAGAGTTACTTATAGCTTTATTACTTATACATCAGTCTAATTTGATTTGATCTATATATGAATTAAGCTCATGAGAAATTGGGAAATGTGATAGCATTCATTCTCCAGTGTTTCCACAAATGAAAAATTACCTACACTATAGGGCAAGGTAATAACTTGTTTCCTTCTTTAAAGTCAGTGTAAAATTGGATAGATCAGGGTGAAGGAATTATGAAAGATTTGTTGAAAGAAGATGTAGTAGGCTAAATAATAGTCCCCCCCAAAATATGCATCTCCTAATTCCCATAACCTGTGAATATTACCTTATATAGCAAAAGTGTGAAATTTGCATTGCATAGCAAAAGATGTGATTAAATTTGGCTTTTGAGATGAAATAATAACATCCCAGTTTATTCAGCTGGACTCTGAACACAATCACAAGTATCCTTTGAAGAGGTAGGCAAAGGAAGATGCTAAGGCAGAAGAAGAGAAGAAAATTTGATTATAGAGGCAGAAAGGGGAGTGACACAGCCAAAGAATTCCAGCATCCACCTAGAACTTTGAGTGGAAGCAGGGCCCTGCTGACACCTTGTTTTTGGTCCTGTGAGAATAATTTCTGGCTTCCGGTATGCAGAACTGTGAGAAAATAGATTTATCTGTTATTTTGAGCCACCATGATTATAATGACTTGTTATGAAGCCACAGAAAACTAATACAGAAGACAAAATTACATCGGACTCTGTCCTGTATGAGGGTAGTTTTCTCCTATGATTTTTTTTTGTTTAGAATAATTCTCAAGAATATGTAATTTACAACTAACACACACGAGCAAAAGTGTTAAGTTTTTTTTTCCCAAAAACTGATTATTAGTGACAGCTAGTAGTAATGTCGGTAGTTTAGGATGTATTTGATCAATAATTAATGGTCATCTTTCAAGTACAATTGAGCTTTCTAGTCAGTCAGACAGGGACATTGATTAATGTAGTTTAACAGTGGATATACCTTTCTACCAATCAATCTTTGGTTATGATCCCTACTCCCATGGAAATAAGATATTTTTATTTTTGTATGATGTTCGAACCACATATTGCAACTGACATTCCAATGTATTTGATACCTAGGCTGTCCAAATTAGGTTCTCCTAATTTGATGAGAATTATGTTTTCTCCCATTTTTCAGAAAATTGTTTTGATGTAAATGAATATAAAGTCTTAGCACTGAGTTATTCCATAAACAACAGTTACCTTGAAGAAAATCTCTTTCTTAATTTAATATTAACAAGCTCAATATCTAGACTGGTAATAATCTATTTGTTTATTCTATTAATGTGGATTTTTTAAATTATGTATGCTCATGTAACCCTATTTCAATTCTGAGTACTCTGAAGAATTTCAGTAGTTTAGCAAATGTTTCCATTTCTCCAATAATGACAGAAGGATATGAAATATTTAATAAATTGGATATGGTCCCACATGCAAGGTGAAAACCAAGACATTTCTCTCAATTCTACTCCAGGGGTGACCTTAGGGGCAATTTTGATTTGAGTTTTTCTAACTAGGGCAGTGATCTCTATTACTGATTTGTATTTTCTTTTCCAATATTTAAAAAAAAAATAATAAATGCATTTCTTTTTTTTTTATATTCCAGGGTATTGTGAAGGTACAAACATTATAGTTACACTTTATGTCTTTGCCTCACCCAAGTGCGGGTTAAAGGCATGCCTTTACCCCCACTTAGTGCTCCCCGTGTCCTTTAGTTGTTGATTTGCCCCCCCCCCGATCCCCCTAATCCCTACAGAGTATTTCTGCCATGTGATCAACCTAGTATTGATCAGTTAGTACCAGTTTGATGGCGAGTACAAGTGGAGCCCGTTCTTCTGCTCTTGTGGTGCCTCACTTTGGATAATGGGCTTAAGTTTAATCCAGGAAAGTGTAAGAGGTGCTAGATCACTGTCATTTCTTATGATTGAGTAATATTCCATTCTAAACATATACCAAATTTTAATAATCCACTCATGGATTGACAGGCGCTTGGGTTGTTTCCACATCCTTGCGATAGTGAATTGTGCTGCCATAAACATGCATTTCTTTGGCCTTTTTTACCTCAATTATGAAATTTATTTCACATTCCTCTAATGTGCCTGGAAATCTTCACAAAAAAATCCCTGTAGCCATTTGGAATTTTTTGTGCTCATTATGATCTCATGGACATATTAGATCACCATGTCTGTTGAGTAAAGGCACTTTGATCTCTTCCCCAAAAATAAAGGAATGAGCTCCTTTGAGGAAATTTCAAGGTAATTGTGGCCTTCATATAAAAATTGTCTCAAGTTGGAAGTCATTCATACTGGCTCATTTTAGTGAGGACCCATTCTGGTAAACAGGCTAGACACACTGGTAGCAATTCACAATTCTTTTGGTTGATCTGTGATTACTTGATTTCCCTAACTTAAAATAATTGATCGAGTCAAAGTTCCTGCTTGCTCCAAGAAATAGACTTTATAATCATTCCTCTACCTTCACATGCTTTATTTAAGCCAATACTCTCTTCAGGACCACTATTAGGATGCCAGGGACTGATACCAGCTCTCTTGGTAACATGATTGTCTTTTCACTGCCTTCAAATGTCCTTGCTGCCTTCTATTCCCCTAGAGACATCTCTTTCTCCAATATAAAATACTGCCCCAGCATCTCTTTCTGGCATGAAACAGTACCCCAGGTCACCTGCTCTCATTCTTAATCTAGATCTTAATAAAAGATCAATATGTGTTAAATTGAATAGTCATTGACTTCTCTAGACTCCATCAGATGTGAATAATTCTTTCTGAAAATAACGCATTAGAAAATCATTTAGAGTAGGGAATTAGCCTTAACATAAGTCTAATGTTTATGTTAGGCCTACTGGACCTACAACAAAATTCTGCTCATATCACATTACTAAATGGCATGCAATACTCCATAAATTATATGGCTGGTTGGCTGCTGATACTGTTGCTGCTGCTGCTGAAAACTTAGACTTTTACAGAAGGTCTATGTTTCCTGCAAACTCCATGGAAGAGTCAATGTCCAACTTCAGGGAATTTCAATGCTCACACCCTGGTATCATGACAGAAGCCATTGAACTATAGACAAAGTGAAGAATACCTAGCTGTATAGGTCTTGGCCTTATATTGCTATCACACCTAGACCTTCTGCTTGAGATCCTTTGACATGTGACAGTAAATTGGAATTGAAATTGGCTGTTCATGAAATTGGAATTGACACAAGAGCTATTCTGGGTGAGCCAGTGGGATACAGTAAAAAAATAATTAAATCACAACTTTGACTTTTATTTTACAGTCATTTTAGTATGTTTTATAAAATGTATGGTTTGTATATATTTTACAGTGTGTAATTTTATATTTTAATGATAGAGCATATGATTAATTTATAGATAGTTATGAGCTTCTTAATCTTTCAGTCAACTAAGAGCCACATACAGGACAGGGTCTAATAAGATTATAATGGAGCTTAGAAATTCCTATTGCTTAATAATTTATATTACAATTGCCTACAGTCTTCAATACATTAACATGCTGTACAGGCTTGTAGTGTAGTTGCAACAGGCTATACCATATAGATGTAATGTGTAGTAGGTTATATCATCTAGGATTGTGTATGTACTGTATACTCTGTGGTGTTTTCATAATGACAACATCAGCTAACAGTACATTTCTCAGAATATATCTCCAGCATTAAGTGATTCATGACTGTACAAATATCTGTGTATTTCTGTGTACTCAAAAATTTTTACTAGTAGGGTAAATAATAACGAAAATTATAGAAACTATTATTCTAAATGACTCATTCTTTACTACACTATTCCAGAAACCTGGAAGTCTATCCTGAGCCCTAAAAACGTTGCCTTAAAATTGATATAAAGTCTTGAATTTCCAAACTGTTTTCCAGAGTGGCTGTATCAGGTTTACATTCTCATCAGCAATCACAAATGACGTACTTTTTCTACAGTCTCACCAGCCGTTGGTATATCATTATTTAAGTTGTAGTCATTCTAGTAGGTGAGTAGTGATATGCAAACATGCAACTACCATATGAATCAACAATTGCACTCCGAAGAATTGATTTCAGAGAAGTGAAAAATTCTATTCACATACAAACTAAAAAACCTATAGATGAATGTTTGTAGTGCCTTTATTCATAATAACCAAAATTTGGCAACAATTTAGATGTTCCTTAACGTGTGAGTAATTAAACAAATCCTGATACATCCATATCATGAAGTAGGGTTCAGCAATAAATAGAAACAAACTATTGAAATACACAAAAACCTGTCTGAATCTCTAGAGTATTATGCTGAGTGAAAAAATATTCCAAAATGTTACATACAGTGTGATTACATTTTTATAATATTGTTGAAATTACAAAATTATAGATATGGATAGCAATTTTGTGATTGTCAGAAGTTAAGAAGCAGGGACTAGGAAGAGGAACTCTTGTGGTGATAGAAATATTATGCATCTTTCTTGTATAAATGTCAATATCCTAGTAGTGATATTGTCCTACAGATTTTTAAGGTGTTACCTTTAGTGGAAACTTGGTTAAGGGTACATGGAATTTTTCAATAGCATTTCTTACAACTGCATGTGAATCTACAATTATCTAAAAGTTAAAAGTTTGATTTTAAAAAGCAATAGTCATGTCTTAGTTTCCAATTTTGGGTATTCCTTCAGAAATTGAATTTAATATTTTTATTCTTTCCTATATGTTTCACTAGAGGGTTAATGACAGAAGAGAAATGAGATGGACAACAGACAAATGATGATCTTTGTAAAGTTCAACACTCCTGAAGGTATTTTCTATCTCATACTACCCTTGGAGCTCAAAAAACAAAATATTTTCCATGTTTCATAATTATCATATTTCAATTACCTTTTACATATTTCAGCAAAATCTCAAATGTCATTTAAATTTTTCACATGAGAACAAATTTCAAAAGAATGGTTTTAAAAATTGTAATCAGCTCTTCATATTGAACTCTTTTCTATGATGTTTTCCCTCCAATGTTAAAATTTTTGAAATGCTTACTAAATGACTCTTAATAGTTTGACTAAATAAGTTGATCTTTCAAATGGTGCAGCCTAAGTCATGGCCTAATATTTAATTTTCTAGATTTCTTAATCTCTACTCCAGTTTCAAAGCAAACAATCTAAAAACAGTGTATTTTGAATATATAAATGATATATACTTATCTCTCCCCAGAATGGTAAATTAAGCTTATGTACTTAATTTTTATTGAGTCTCAATAGAAGGAAAGATTTATAAAGATGTTTCAGTTTAGTTTAAATTCCTACAAATGTTCCTACAAATATGATAAGGAAAATAATAATGTGTGTTTCCAAAAATACCTTAAAATATAAATTCACCTTTCACTTTGGAAGGGATGAAGTAGAAATACTTTTTCCCTATATCTTCGGCTAACTTCAACTAAAAATAAAAATGCAGACATTATACATAAAACAACTTAAGAAGACTCTAAAATAGAGAGTAAAAGACAGAGGAGCTAGAAACTTTGGAACCCAAGGAACAATACCGTGGTGAGTTCCCTGCATTTTCTTTTTACCTCATACATCAAAGACTTGGAGCTGAAGAAGCTGGAAACCCCAAAACACTAATAGTCATAGTCAAAAATAGCCTCAATCAAAGCCTACCCTCTGGAGGAAAAGGACTAGGAAAGGAGCAATTTAAGAAGACAGAAATCTTTTATATAAGCACAACTCAAAGACAAACACTCAGAAAAAAACATGGCCCATCCTCACCAACACCACCAAAGGCAAAGTGAGGGAACCTAGATTTCCAACCTTGAGAAGTTGTGAGGATGGAGGATACATCCAAAAACACTGCCAAAGTAGTATCAATGAAGGCCAAACAGAGAGTCAACTTTCAACCCTGCCTGGCAGTAATAAGTCACTTTTTCCCCCAAGCAGTGTCAGTAGAGACATGAAGACTCTAGACTTCTATGCCCATCCTGAAGTAATGGAACACCCCTTTACCATTGCTATGGACTGAATGTTTGTGTCCCTCTAAATTTCATATGTTAAAGCCACAATCTGCAACATGATAGTATTTGGAAGTGAGGTCTTTGAGAGGTAATTAGGTTTAGACAAGGTCATGAAAGTGGAGCCCCCATCATGTTATCAGTGCTTCATAAGCAGAGACCAGAAAGCTTGCTATCATTCTGTCTTTCTCTACCATGTGAGGACAGGGCAAGAAGGTGTCCTTATGCAGATCAGGAAGGCAGCACTCACCAGGAACAGTGTTGCCTGGCACCTGAATCTTGGACTTCCCAGCCTCCAGAACTGTGAGGAGAAAAAAAATAAAAACAAAAAAACTGCCGTTTAAGATAGTCTATGGTATTTTTGTTACTGTGTGTGTGTGCGTGTGTGTGTGTGTGTATCTCTATAAACCAATTGTTGGTGAGAATGTGAAGAACTTGGAATCTTTATGAACTGTTGGTTCAACCACTGTGGAAAACAGTAGTTCTATTTAAACAGCAAGTTCTATTAAAAATAGAATTAGCAATATCCAGCAATCCCACTTCTATTTATCAAAAGAATCTCAAACAGATAATTGTACCCCTATGTTTATTGCAGCATTGTTCACAATAGCCGAGATATGGAATCAACTTAAGTGTCCATAAATGGATGAATGGATAAAGAGAACGTGGTAAATGTGTTTACTGAAATATTACTGACCCTTAAAAAAGAAGAAATTCTGTCATATGTGGCAGCATGGATGAAGCCAGAGTACATTGTGGTAAGCAAAATCAGCTAGACACAGAAGGACAAGTACTATATGATTCCTCTAGGTATCGAAAATAATCAAACTCATAGAAGCATAAAGTAGAATTGCGGTTGCCAGGGATTGAGGGGAGGGGAAAATAGGGAGTGTCTGACCAGTGGGTCTAAAATTTCAGTCATGTAAACTGAAAAAGTTCTAGAGATCTGCTGTACAACATTGTGCTTATAAATATCAATACTGAACTGTATACTTAAACTTTTTAAAAGGGGAGGTCTCACATAATGTTTTGTTTTGTTTTGTTTTGTTTTAGTCACAATAGAAAAAGTCACATGAAGAAACATTTCAAGAAAGAGTATGCAGATAGAAAATAGACAAAGGGAAAGATATGTAACATAATCAACCATTGGAAAGTTGTAAATTGAAACCAAAAAGATATTGCTGCATATTTATAAGAATAGGTAGATTTTTTAAAAATATAGTTACACCATATATGTCAAGGATATAAAGAAACTTGATCACTCATATACTGATGGTAGGAAAGTAAAAGGCTACAGGCCCTCTGAAGGAGTTTGGTGCACAACTATTACCACCCCCCGAGTGGAGGTTTTTCCAAGTCCTTGGTGTTCATTAGGAAAAGAATTTCAGGATGCACCACATAAGCCAAGCAAGCAACAGTTTTTTATTGGAAGTGAAAGTACACTCTCAGGGAGGAGAGTGGACAAGTAGACACATGGAAAAGAGAGCAGCTGCATTGAGTGGAAGTGGCTTTAGATCTGTCGTAGTCTAACTAATTGAGGGAAAGCATATTCAAGGCAAAGAGGTGGGCTTTTACTAAGAATTTGGGTAGTAATTTCTAGAATTGGGTTCCCTTCCGTTTTTATACTTTATATGGTTGTTTCAGAACTGTCATATTGATTTAAAGGGCAGAAAAAATTTTAAAACTACAACATAAAATATATTGTAATTAATCAAAGTTCATATAAGGTAGCAAAGATAACTGACAAGCTGTCTGAATCTGCTTCTTGGCTGTAGTTACCATTCCCTTTAGTTAATGTCTGGTTAAGACACTTTAACACCTGCACCTGACCTTCGAGCCCCTGCATCCAGTCTCAGCACTGTCTCTTAGTCTCCTACTTCAACATAACTAGCATATTACCCAACAACTGCACTCTTGGGAATTTATCCCAGAAAAACAAAGACATAGGTGCATTCAAAACCTGTGCACAAATGTTGAGAGTAGTTTATTCTCAATAGTCAAAGCGCTGAAACAATTTAAGTGTCCTTCAATAAGCAAATTGTTAGATGACTGTGGTACATACACACTTTGAAATAATACTCAGCCATAAATAGGAACAAACTATTGAAATATGCAAAGACATGGCTGAATACCCAGACAATTATGCTGAGGAAAAAAACAGTCTTCAAAAGATTGCATAGTGTATGATTCCATTTATATAATACTCTTTTTTTATTTCAGCATATTAAGGGGGTACAAATGTTTAGGTTACATATATTGCCTTTGCCCCACCTGAGTCAGAGTTTCAAGTATGTCCATCTGCAAGATGGTGTACACCGCACCCATTAGGTGTGATTATACCCATCCCCTCCTCCCCCTCCCACCTGCACAACAACCAATGAATGCTGCTACTAAATGTGCACGTAAGTATGGATCAGTTAATACCAACTTGATGGTGAGTACATATGGTGCTCGTTTTTCCATTCTTGTGATACTTCACTTAGTAGAATGGGCTCCAGCTCTATCCAGGATACTACAAAAGGTGCTAGATCACCATTGTTTTTTGTGGCTCAGTAGAACTCCATAGTATACATACACCACATTTTATAAATCCACTCATATATTGATGGGCACTTGGGTTGCTTCCACAACTTTGCAACTGTGAATTGTGCTGCTGTAAACATTCGAGTGCAGATGTCTTTATTATTGAATGTCTTTTTTTCCTTTGGGTAGATGCCCAGTAATGGGATTGCTATATCAAATGGTAGTTCTATTTTTAGCTCTTTAAGGCATCTCTATATTGCTTTCCACAGAGGTTGTATTAGTTTGCAGTCCCACCAGCAGTGTATGAGTGTTCCTATCACTTTGCATCCACACCAACATTTATTGTTTTGGGACTTTTTGATAAAAGACATTGTCACTGGAGTTAAGTGATATCTCATTGTGGTTTTGATTTGCATTTCCCTGATGATTAGAGAAGTTGAGCATTTTTCATATGTTTGTTGGCCAAAGAAGTCTGTCTTCTTTTGAAAGTTTCTATTCATGTCCTTTGCCCACTTTTTAATGGGATTGTTTGATTTTTACTCTTGCTGATTTTCCTGAGTTCTATGTAGATTCTGGTTATCAGCCATTTGTCAGATGTGTAGCATGCAAATATTTTCTCCCATTCTGTAGGTTGTCTGTTTGCTCTCATGATAGTTTCCTTGGCTGTGCAGAAGCTTTTTAATTTGATCAGGTCCCATTTATTTATTTTTGTTGATTCTGCGATTGCCTTTGGGGCCTTCTTCATAAATTCTTTCCCTAGGTAAATGTCTATAGAATTTTTCCAACATTTTCTTCTAGAATTGTTTTAGTTTCATGTGTTATGGTTAAGTCTGTTATCCACCATGAGGTGATTTTTGTGAGAGGCATAATGTGCGGATCCTGTTTCAGTCTTCAATATGTGGCCATCCAATTTTCCCAACACCATTTATTGAATAAGGATTATTTTCCCCAGTGAATGTTTTTGTCTGCTTTGTCAAAAATTAGATGGCTACATGAGGATGGTTTTATAGCTGGGTTCTCAGTTCTGTCACTGGTCTATGTTCCTGTTCTTGTGCCAGTACCATGCTGTTTTAGTTAGTATAGTTTTGCAGTATAGCTTGAAGTCTAGTAAATGCCTTGCAATTTGTTCTTTTTGTTTAATATCGCTTTTGCTATACGGAGTCGTCTCAGGTTCCATATGCAGTGTAGAATTATTTTTTCTAGATCTGTGAAAAATGATGCTAGTATTTTAATAGGGATTGGATTGAATCTGTAGATCATTTTGGGTATTATAGACATTTTAACATTGTTGATTCTGACAACCCATGAGCATGGTATGGTTTTCCATCTGTTTATGTCCTCTGCTATTTCCTTCCTCAGGGTTTCATAGTTCTCCCTGTACAGGTATTTCACCTCCTTAGTTAAATATATTTGTAGGTATTTTATTTCCTTTGTTGTTATTGTGAAAGCTATTGAGTCTTTGATTTGGTTCTCAGTTTGACTGTTGTTGGTGTACAGGAAAGCTGCTGATTTCTGTACATTGATTTTGTAATCTGAGACTTTGCTGAATTTGTTTATCAATTCCAGGAGTCTCATGGCAGAATCTTTGAGGTTTTCTAGATGTAAGATCATATCATCAGCAAAGAGTGACAGTTTGACCTCTTCTGCCCCATTTAGATGCCCTTGATTTCCTTCTCTTGTCTGATTTCTCTGGCTAGGACTTCCAGCACTATGTTGAATAGAATAAGTAATAGAGGACAACCTTGTCTGGTTCCAGTTCTACACGGGAATGCTTTCAATTTTTCCCCGTTCAGTATGATGTTGGCTGTGGGTTGTCATATATGGCTTTTATCATTTTCAGGTAAGTCCCATCTATGCCTAGTTTGTTAAGAATTCCTCTCATAAAAGGGTGCTGAATTTTGTCAAATGGTTTTTCATTTGTTGAGAGAATCATACGGTCTTTTTTTCTACTTTATGTGGTGAATTACATTTATAGGTTTGCATATTTTGAACCATCCCTGCATCTCTGGAATGAAGCCCACTTGGTCATGATGGACTATTGTTTTGATAAGCACCTGAATTTTGTTTGCTAGGATTTTGTTGAGAATTTTCACATCTGTATTCATAAGGGATATCAGTCTATAATTTTCTCTTCTTTTGTTGCTTCCTTTCCTGTTTTGTTTTTTTTTTAATCAGGGTGATGTTGGCTTCATAAAATGTATTGAGGATGCTCCTTATATAATACTCTTGAAATGATAAAATTATAGAAAAGAGATTTATTTTCTATGAAGAACTAAGTCTATTTTATAGAGAATACACCAGTGACTCCGAGGAGACAGTGAGGTAGTAGGGTGAGAGAGAAGTGGCAGTGGCCATAAAAGGACAACATGAGGAATCCTTGGGGAAATGCAAATATGCTGCATCCTGAATATACCAATGTCAATATTCTGACTGTGATACTGTGCAACCGTTTTGCAAGCTTTTAGAATTGTGGAAAACCATGTAAATGGTATTAATAACTTGATCTCTCTGGATTATCACTTAAAACTAAATATGAATCTACATTTATCCCCAAATAAAAAAATTAACTCTAGTTTAGCATATAAAATCATGTATCAGAGATGGGATTACAGAATTGCAAATATTCCTCAGTTTTGTTTAAATAAATACTCATATGCTTACTCACAAAGACATTTAAGAAAGTAATTTCCAACAAATATATTAAAGTGAAATAATAATGATGGACAAAAAAATCATTGTTATAAAACTAAAAAAAAAATAGATCTGAATTATTCTTAAACTCTTCCATGTATTTAAAAGAAAAGAAATATTTTCAGTAAAATAAAAAATCTACTCAATTAATGTCATAACATATAATTAAAATATAATTTTTATATCAATAATCCCTTTTGAAAAACAGAAAATTAATAAGTTTTTCTTTGAACTATTATTGCACATATAGAACTCTGGATAAACCTAAAAAATAACTTCTATTTAAGTAAACATAAAAACTGAGAAAAACAAAATAGAGCAAAATAGAGGCAATTGGTGATAATTTCAAGCACATTGCTGTCTATCTTGATGAAACCAAAAATGTATAATATTGTTCAATTCCATATCTTCATTTTTAAATGCATGCAATATCCTCTGGAGCTTCCTAGTCTAATAACAGATTACGGCAATGTACTGGGCCACTGAGAAACATACTATTTTAATGAATTGAAACCAGATTCATCTGAGTCATAAAAATATAATGATAATAATATAATGGTAATGATGATAAAGTGACTTGCACTAGGTCACTGTAGTGAGTCAGTAGCAAATGTAGTTGAAAACTTAGGTGTTCAGACGATAAATCATGCTGCCTCTCCAATTTTAAACATTCAATAATAATGCATATTCATTAAACGTGTAACAGCAAAAATTAAAAAGCAATACTTCCTGGCTGCCTAAAGGGGAACAAACGGTTTTCAATTCTGATCATTTTCCTTCTTCAACTGTGATATTACCTAAGATATTAATCTCCTTTACTATTTCTGGGAATCGTTGGCTTTAACTGATTGCCTGTTGCCGGCTATATCTTTTGCTATGCTTAGAGGAACAGAGAAAAAGTAATGGCCAGCCATGTCAAATGAGAAGACCATTGTATTAGTCTGCAAACTTGGTGGCTTTAATAACAGAAATGTATTTCTGCATGGTTCTGGAGACTAGAAGTCCAAGATCATCATGCCATCAGGAGGTGACCTTTTGAGGGCTGTAAGGTAAGGGTCTATTTCAGGCCTCTCTTCTTAGCTTGTAGATGGCTTTCTTCCCCCCATGTTCTCACATCACCTTCCTTCTATCCATGTCTGGGTACAAATTACCTCTTACTATAAAAAATAGATTTATTTACTAGGTTAGGTCCAACCATAATGATCTCATTTTAACTTAATCTCCTGTGCAAACATCTAATCTCCAAATATGGTCACATTCTGGGGTTCTGGGAGTTGGGACTTCAACATATAGATTTCTGAGGGTTTGTAATTCAGTCTATAACAGACACAGTGCCTCAAATTCTGTTTTAGTGAAGACATGAGCATGACAAGAAGAAACTGAATACAGGAATTCTCAGCTTTCCTTGAAAAAGACCATCAAATATTAAGTATAAATGGCTACATTTGCAAAGATAAGAAGTTAGGAATTTATTTAACTTTGACAGTTATTGACATATTTTATAGAACTATAAAGGAGCATCAGCAAGATACTAGAATTATTCTGTATATGACAAAAGTCAATAATTGGAATATATGATTTTACTAAGAATGGCCAGGTAAAAATTAATAGCATTTTGACAATTATTTTTTTCCTTTAAAATGTAATTAAGAGCTACAGTTGCCTCCATTCCAAGAATTACAAAAGTTTCCAAAAATTACAAAAGACAAAATATATTCATGAATGTTTTCTGATGTATCTCATTTTGGGAGATGGAATAGTCATGGAACCATTTGACTCATATGTCTGCATTTTGAAGTGTTATTTTAGAATTATTATCAATGAAAGGCTATTTATGATTCCTAATGTCAATAATTATTAATTACAGAAAGTATCATAATGTTTTAAAATAACTTACTACCTCTTCATTGTCATTTCCTAATATCTTACAGGAAGGACACGATACTCTTATCATATCATAGCACCATTTAGTTTTCTTAAGAAAACTAATAATGATCTACAAATTCACGTAGTTTACATTGATTAAATTGATGTAGTACTTAAATTAAGGGATTGGATATGAAGGCAATATATGGATAAGATATTGGGTAGATTTGGCCATTCTTGCTAGCAAGGTAGATGGCTCTTTCTTCTAGGAGCTCCTCTTGGAGCATATTTGTTAGAAGAGTAAAGGAACTTGAAGATAGTAAAGAAAACAAAATATTTTAAATTTAAAGATAGATACACAAGATTGGAGGGGAAGAGTGAAAGAGGAATAGTCACACAAAAAGCAAAACTAGCAGTGAATGCCCAGTATCATCAAACTTTAGTTTTAATATTAAACATATGCTATTGAAGAATGTGTGTACTTCACATACAAACTTTTTTAAAGGTCAGAAAATCAATCAGCTGTATTTTATTTGTCATCCCTGCTGAGTTTAGCCAATAAAATATAACAAGTACTATTCAGTATTTTAGTTTTGTCCCAGTCTGATTTATTCTCTACAAACCCATTATAAAGGTCACTATATTATAGGTCAAAGGCTGCAATAGGATGGGGGGAAAAAAAGAAGGAGGAAGGTGAGAATAAGCACATACAACCTGTGAAGGTACAGATTTATTTA
>RJWJ010030016.1:0-19372 GCA_004363605.1 Indri indri | reverse complement strand
ACTGTGCTCCTGGTTCTACCTTAGCTTGGAGGCGTGGGGTGGTGAAGTCTCTGACATGGTGCCAGGGAGGCATTTGCATAATCCCTTGCTGCTCAAAGTGTGGTCTAGGACCAACGGCATTGGCTGTTAGGCTGCAGCGTCTTGGCCCCACCCAGACCTACCTAATGAAAGCCTGCGTTTATGAAGATGCCCAAGCACTTGCATGCATGTTCCATCAGAGAAGGCCTGGGCGGGGATGGGGAAGGTGGAAAGGGGCCTGAACTCACTTCTCCAGTACTTCCAGGCTCAGCTGGGATTTCGACAGGGGCTGGGTGACCACTCCAAACGGGCTCTGCAAATGCTGGTATTCTGCATTGATTAGAGGACATTCTATGTTTTAGGGATTGCTCTGTTTTCATCCTTACTCAGGCACTCATTGTGGAAGCTCTGCACCTCTGCCTGGTCACCAGCCCTAGGGCTTGTCCCTCCAAGCAAGCACACTCACTGCTGCATGTTCCATTAATGAGAAAGGCAAGTAGCAGGGTTGGTATTTTGTACAGAAGGGGAACTCCCCCTGCCTGGTTTTCGCTCTGGGGCTGACCCCATGGGCTCCAGCCTGCTGAGCTGCAGGAGTGGCCTTGGGCTGGATTTAGCTTTTTCTCCAAGGTGACCTTTTGTGTCCTTCTAAATGTTCACACACCCGAAGGCACGAGAGACAGGCTTTGGGCTGGGAAGAACTGACAGTGGTTTCAACAGCCTCCTGTGCCATGAGTAGACGTCAGTGAGTGTCTGGGCGGCTAAATACTGACCAGGGCAGCTTCCTGCAGGGCTCTTGAGGTGGGTTAGCTGCAAACACGCCCAAACCTCACGGAGTAAGTTATCTGATTGAGAGACGTGGGAAGAAGCAGCCAAAGGCCCAGGAGCTTGTTTCCAGTCTCTTCTCTGCTGGTCCAGCCCACGCCGCCCACCGGCCCCTGGTTATGAGTGAATCTACCTAGTTATTCAGTTGGTCTGTAAGTAAAGGGAGAATGTGTGATTTCAAAATGCTGATCGAGGCAATAAAAAAGAGAAGGCATTTGCCTTTGTACCCACGGTGTGTCACCAGCATAACTCGCCTCTGTGAAGCAGGCACTTCTGCCATCATCATTTTGTTGTATTGGATTATTTGCGTGGAGGCCTAGCTTGCAAATACTAAAGCATGCAGGTCTCCGGGGCACAGCTGGATAAGTTTTTGCAGATGTAGACCCCAGGTTACCACCTCCCAGACCAAGAGGTGAGATGTTTCCAGCCCTCGTGGACTCCCTGCTGCCTCCTCCAAGACCCCACCTCACCCTAGAGGCAGACACTCCTGTGGTCTCTGTCACCCCAGGAGTGTGTCTGTTCTTGAACTTCACACAAACGGGCTCACCCAGGGGGTGCTTTTCTGCCTGGCACCTTTCTCTCCACGTGATGTCTGTGAGACGTGGGCAGGTGGCTCCTGTCTGTTGCTGTGTAGTGTTCCATCGCACGGGCCTGTCACCTACAGAGGACAACGGCGGAAGGTGGAGATGTTCCATGGCACACCTGTGGTTGCACATTGACTAAACACTGATCCTGGGAACCCTGTGTCCTGCCAGGACTTGTGCCTGTTCTTTAACTTCCCACCATCTTTCCCGACAAAGTCAGCTGATTAGGAAACAAAGGGAAGGGTTTCCCAAGCGCAGAGGGAAGGAAGGAAGCCCAAGGTTCTACCTGTGGTGACCTTGGGCACAGCAGGTAACCTCTCCAAACCACATTCATCTCCCTGTAAAAAGTGATGGCACTTGCTTCCTTAGAGAATTAGCGTGTGCCAAATAAATAATATCAGATATCTAAACAAACTAACAAATGACAATCTTGCTGTGTGATCTTGGGCAGGTCCCCTTCCCTCTCTGGGCTTTGTCACCTCCTCTGAGAAGTGAGGGGTGGGCGAGCGCCCCCAGGCCCTGGCGGCTCTCCAGGTTGCGAGGCTTTGTGCTTAGAGGCCTCCCAGGTGATGGGGAGGTTATTTAGTTTGCTGGGTCTAGTGACCTGGTGTGAGGTTCTGCTGCCCTGATGGACCGGGCAGGGGCACTCTGGGAGCTGGCGAGGGCCACATTCGTTTGATTGGAATCCATCCCCTGGTCTTTTGTTTATTTTCTGGAGAAGCTAAACAAGCCAGTGAGACTGAGCAGCTCCAAGCCAGACATGCGTTTTCACTGTAAAAATATTTTTGCGGGTCAGAAAATTGCACCAAAATGTTTTCACAGGCAAAACGCTGCTGTGTGCTGCCCAGCCCTGTGGCTGGCCAACCGCCAGGGATGGGGCCACGTACTTGCACCCCCAGGAACATGTTTCAATCATAATACTAACAACAAACACGTACGAAGCTCTTCCCGTGTGCCAGGCAGTTCGCTAGAATGTTCTTTACTTGTCTGGTCAGTTCTCACCCTCACCTCTCCCTGTGCGGTCAGTGTGATTGTCATCAGTTCTGTTTGCAGATGAAGAAAATGAGGCCCAGAGAGGTTGAGTGACTTCCCCAGGGTCACACAGCCTGCAAGGAGCAGAGCCAGGATTAGAAGCCATGTCTTTCTGAGTCCACAGCCTGGTTCTCAGCCAACGTGGTGGGACAACACATTTTGCGTCATTCCCTATATACAGGAGAGGTAGAGCTGTGAGGGGCCTCGAAGATGGCCTCCCATCATCTGCTCCTTGTGCAGGCTCAGAGGCGGGTAGTGACACAGCTGTCCTCACACTCCATGGGCAGTGGCCTCCAAGGCAGTCCTTGTCACCTTGCTCAGGGAGATTAGATATTTTACATAAATGCAGCCCACATGGTGTAATTGCACGGCTGAGGCTTTTTCTGTGCATGTTTACACACAAAAGCAACACAGAACATGTGTGTGGTAGACCCATGTAGAACCGCGTCCTGCATCACAGAGCAAACACATCCCTCTGAACTGGGATTTCTGGACTTAGGGCGGAGCCGCTCTCTGATATTTTGCATTCACATTCCACATGTGCGCGCAGTGACAAATGGGATTAAAGCCAATTGGACTAACGCAGGTGATTCCTCCCTCCCCAGGGACGATGCCTGGGATGAGCAGGCGATGGCCGTGGAGAGTCCACTGTCCCTCCTGCAGCCCAGTTGTCAGGGGCTTACCAAGGCAAAGCCTCACGGAGGGGTCTCCAGGGGACACCTTTTTCCTAACATGCAGCTCCCAACGCCAGCCCGCAGCTTGGCCTGGCGCTGCGGTAGGGAAGCGTGGTCCGTGGGGACGCAGGGAGGGAAGGTGCTGGGCCTGCTGGAGGCAGCTGGGGTTGGGGGCGGAGGGTGCGTGCCTCTGACTCAGCCCTGGGTGGGTTCGTGTATCATCCTCCCTCTGAGGGCAGGGTCATGGTGACTCCTCTCAGTGTTCCCAGGCCTGGCACAGAGAAGCCCTCACGTGGGTTTGGTGACAGATAATAAGGAGTTAGGGTCCTGCTGCCCTCAGAGCCATGAAGCCACCCCTCTGGCTCCATGGAGAAGTGTTTCTGGGGTGACAGACCAACCGAGTCTGGGGCTGGGGCTCTAGCAATGTGGGGACAGGGCAGGGCAGCCCTGGGGCCTGTGCAGTGGGCGGCTCACGGCCAGGACAGCGGCAGCCTCGGGTGGAAGCTCTCAGGAGGCTCAGTCGTGCCCCCCCCATCTCTAGGGCTCAGTAATGGGGGCATGAAGGACGTTCCTTGTCAGTCCAGCCGCTTTCCTGGGGTGTCCCGGGCCTGTGCCGGGCATCTGTGTGCTCCCTCAGCCGGCATCCCCGGAGGTGATGTCACAATGCCAAGAAGAACGTGTGCATCTTTCTGTTTTTCTGTCTTGTGCACCAAGAACATGGGCAGGGCAGTGCCTGGCTCAAGGAGGTGTCCGTAAACAGTTTTTGAGCAAAATAGTATAATATTTAGGACGATTGTCATGCATCGAGTAACAACGTTTTGGTCCATGATGAACCAAATATACAACAGTGTTTCTATAAGAGTATAATGGAGCTGAGAGAGTCCTGTGGCTACTGATGCGGCGGCCGCCATGACACCGCAGTGCAACGCATCACGCATGCGCTTGTGGTGACACAGGGAAAGGAACCTACTGCGCTGCCTGTCGTGCTGGATCCTCAGCCCTGCCTTGAGGTGTGGGACTCAGACTTGGATCTCCAGGGGAGGGCACGGCCTGGACATGTTCAGTGACTTTGCCACGGTCTCTCAGCTGGTGGGGGGTGGAGCTGCTGGCAGGCATCTTCACCTCCTGTGATGGTCGACTGTATGTGTCAACGTGTCTGGGCCACGGCGCCCAGGTATGTGGTGAAGCGTTATTCCAGATGTTTCTGTGAGGGCGTATGTGGATGAGATTAACATTGAAGGAGACGGACTTTGAGTCAAGCAGACGGCCCTCCGAATTGAAGGCTGTGCCTTTTTCAGCCAGCTGAAGGCCTGAATGGAACAACAGACTGACCTCCCCAGCCAGGGGACTCCGCAGTAGACGGCCTCGAGCTGCAACCTCGGCTCTTCCTGGGTCTCCAAGATGCCGTCCCACCCTGCAAATGTTGGACTTTGAACCTCCATAACCTCCATAACCACGTGAGCCAGTTCCTTAGAATGACTCTACACACACACACACACACACACACACGCACACACACACAGACACACACATCCTATTGGCTCTGTTCTCTGGAGAACCTGGACCGAGACACCTTCTCAGGAGCAAATGTCAGTGGGAGTAAGAGCCCAGGATTGAGCATCCTGAACCTGACTCGAACAGACCCTTCTGGGCATGTGGTGTAGCCTGGGGGTGGGGGCAATGTCAAGCAGGGAGCTATGAGGGGTGACATGGGCTCCGGGGAAGGAGGGAGCAGAGTAGGAAAACAGGGGCAGTGTCTGGGCGACAGGACACCCACGACCAGGCCCACTGCTGCTGCTTTCTTTTTTGTGGCCGTGGCCGATCCATTTCCCTGCCATGTGCCTTGGCTTCCCCTCTGCACAGGTCTCCTTCCATGCTAGGTGGATTCTGGGGACTTCCCTGCCTTGGGTATTCAGTGACCTTCAGAGGAATAAAGGAGAAATCAGAGCCCCGTGACGGCCTATGTCATCCTGCCACCGGCACCCTCTGCATGCATTTGCCAGGGGCTCAGGAGACAGAGCCAGGCAGGAGACCTGGGTTCAAATCCTGCTCCCTCATGTACCAGTTATGAGGTCTTGGGCAAATCAGTTTTAACTCAGCTTCCATCTCCCCTATCCATGGAATGGGGGGTGGTGATGCTACCTCATTGGTTTGTTCTGTGAGTGAACATGTAAGCCTGGGACTCGATACATGCTTAAAACACACACACCGTACTGGATCTCTTGCTGAGCTCATGCAGTGGGCAGACATGAAGTGTATGACCTTGCCTTCATTTGAGAGGCTCACGAGGGCCGTCCCCTCACAGTCACCTCGTGAAAGGCTTCCTCTGGAATGGGGTCGCCACTGAGTGAATGCAGCAGGGCAGGTGTGGGGACCCCGCTGTGGGCTGCGATATTGCTGTCCTTTATGACCTCGGCCTCCTTCAGCAGATGTTTCCTGGCATCCTGGGCCTTGTGCTAGAAACTGAGAGCCTGTGGTGTCATGGGGCACAAGCACCCCACAGGCTGCAGCCCAGTAGGCACGGCGGGGCTCTACCAGAGTATTAGGTGGGAGCACAGGGGGGAGGGGGGAGAGCAAACCTTGTCACTCTTTTCTTCTGCCCGCAAACCTGTGGAAAATGAAAAGAAGGCAGTTCTTGGGAAACAGCAGCTCTGTCACACAAGGAAGTGGACTCCAGTGCAACTTGAGAAAAGCTTTTTGTCTGTCGGTTCTCCCCAGTGGCCACAGGCTGCCTTAGAAGGGGATGAACTCCATGTTGCTGATTTTCACCCATGTGTCCACCCCCACCCACCCACCTCTCCTTCCTCCCCTCCTTCCTTCCGTCTATCCTTATATCCACCCATTTTTCTTCCATCCATCCTTCCTTCCATCATCCATCCACCCACCCTTGCTTCCATCCACTTTCCTTCTATCCATCCCTCCTTCCTTCCACCCCTCCTTCCATGTCTCCTTCTATCCATCCATCATTCTTTCCTTCCACCCATCTATCTATCCTTTTGTCCATCCATCCATCCATCTTTCCATCCATCCGTCCATCAATTTTCCATCCATCCATCCATCCATCTTTCCATCCATCCATCCATCAATTTTCCATCCATCCGTCTATCCATCCATCCATCATCTTTCCTTCCTTACATCCATTCATCCTTTTATTCATCCATTTTCTTTCCAACCTTCTATCCATCTTTCCTCCATCCATACATCCTTCCATCTGTACATCCATCTATCCTTTCTTCCATCCATTCCATTGATCTGCCTCCCCATCTCCCCAATCATCTATCCAACCAAACATGTATGGAGAGCCCCAAATATATCAGACTTTTTACTGGATTCCTGAAACTCAAAAGATGGAGATGGGGTCCTTGCCATCAGGGGCCTCGTAGAGCAGTGGGTGAAGCTCAGCTCTTCAACCTGATGGCAGGTAGACCCTTTGCTGGGCAGAACTCTGAGGGGTTCCCGTGCAGTTTAGGTGGGACAGGATGATCTTCAAGGGCCTTCCAACTCTAGCAGTTTCTAGTTCAAGAACCATGGGAGTGACCTCAACAACTGATCATTCAAAATGTACACCTGTCTATTCATGACTATTCATGACTGTGTGTGCACGTCCACCTGTGCCAGCCAGAGCTAGGGTTGCAATGGGGAGAAGACAGACCATGTCCTCTTCCCATGGAGCTCACAGCCTCATGGGAAGACAGACTATCAGTAAATAAATATACATCAGACAATGATAAATCCCATGCAGAGAAATGCAGCCAGGGAAGAGGAAGGAGACGTTGGGGTCATGGGGTGGCAGCTGGAGGTTTGGGCTGTAATTTAGACAGTGTGGTCAGGAAGGAACTCTCTGACAAAGGGGCATCTCAGCAGACTCCTGTAGGCAGAAAGGGTTTCTGGGGGACACATGCGGAGGGACAGTAAGGACAAAGGCCCTGAGAGTAGAACATGCTGGTGTTTTCCAGAAAGAGCTAGAAGGCCAGTGTGAGGAGAAGAGAGTTACCAAGGAGGGAATGGCAGGAGAGGATGTCAGAGGCCTCAGGAGCTGGAGCACGAGGGGCCTTTAGGCCACTGGGAGGCCGTCTCGGCTCCTCTGAGACAAGGAGCCGCCATGGGACACGCGGCACGCGGAGGAGTGACATGACCCGAGTTGCATTTTTAAAGGGTCGTTCGGGCTGCTTGGAGGTGAATAGTTGCAGGGGGGCAGAGGGGAAGCAGAGTCAGCGGAAAGGAGGAAAGGTGTGACGGGCTCAGGAAGCGGAGTCAGAGAGGGAGGGGCTGAGGATGCGCTGCAGACTTTGCAGGAGGACGGGGCCACGAGCCACGTGCGGCAGCTCTGGGGGCTGGAAAAACCGGGGAACGGATTTTCCCCTGGAGCCTCCAGAAGGAACCAGCCCTGCCAACACCGTGAGTGTAGACTCATGGGGACCGTTTTGGACTTCTGGCCTCCACAACAACAGAAGAATAAATGTGAGGCTGCTCCAGGCCACCGAGTGGGTGAGCTAGCTTGTCACAGCGGCAACAGGAAATGAATACAGTCCAGCCAGGGGTTAGGAGGTGACAGACGGTGGTGACTCCATGAGGACAGGTACCTTGGAGGGGGCAGAGAGTGGCTGGATTCTGGACACATGGTGACGGTGGAGCTGATGGGATGGCCGTGCTGGTGAACTGGGTGTGGCAGAGCAGAGCTGGGGACTCCCGGATTTTTAGCCTGAGCCATGAAACGTGCCATTCCTGAGACAGTGACAACCTCTAAGGGAGGACACTTGCAGGGGGCAGGGAGCTCGGGAGTTGGGTTTGGTGACCCTGGTGGGTCTGTGTATGTCCACATCCTAATCTCTTCTTACGAGGACACCAGTCATATTGCAGTAGGGCTCCCCGACTCGACCTCATGTTACCTTAAACACTGCTTCGAAAGCCTTACCGCCACAGGCAGTCACATCCTGAGGTGCTGGGGTTAGGACTTCAACATATGAGGGTGGGTGACGACTCAGCCCAGGACACCTTGTGGGCCACAGGGCTCGTGCTCCACTCACTAACTGGGAAATTGAGTCTGTGAGACGCAAATGCCCCGTGTCGGCCGGCACATGGCAGGGCCACGTCTGTTCATCTCACCCCAGAGCTCTCCCTGCCTCGCGCCCACACTGCCTGGAAAACAGGACGTCTCGTTTCCCCACCGTGTGGTCCCGTCCCCGCAGATGCACCTCATCGGGACGGGGCCTGGCTGCCTCCCTGCGTCCCGGCCTCCCACGACATCATGTGTCACCCTGCTGGGGGTGGCCTCCGTGTAATCAAACACCCCTGAGTCAGACATCGCAGAATTAACAATCCTCCACACGGTATAAACAGAGTCTAAATCAAATGCCAGCAAAAGGATATTGCCTTTTAAATAGGTCCTGACAGCTGTGGAAAATATTATGCCCAAATAGAATCCTTACATACGACAGACATTAATTCTTAAAGAACCCCTAAACGGCTCCTCTGGATCGTTTGTAAGATTTTATTTTATTATGGATTGGATGTATTGAAGTAAGACTATAATCTTATTGTGCTCTGACCTCTGTTTTTATAGCTCTGTATAAACAGCAGTTACCATATTAGATGGAGAGATGTTTACAGATGGAGAAATAAAAACACACGGATTTACTGTGTTGCAGAAACCCGAAACCAGCCTGAGGCAGGGCCTGGGTTTTGTATGTCAGGGGCCCCGTCCTGATGGGAGTGGACAGCTTGGGGGGTGGGACCCAGGCGGGGCATGGGCTTTTGGCTCCTGGCAGCGGGGACACGAGCCCGCAGCTTCAGAGTGTCAGGTCCCTGCTGCCAACCTCCCTCCAACAGTCAAGATCCAGACGCCCGAGAGGGTTTGTTTCTGTCCCGTGCTTTGGTGCTTCCTGGATGCAGGGGAGGCCTGGGCAAGGGCGCGGGTTCGCGGCGGGGCACACCTGAGGTTGATCCCGGCGCTGCGTTTAATGGTCCTGGGACCTTGAGCTTAAACTCTCTGAGCCTTGGTTTTCACCCCTGTGATGTGGGAGTAGAAACACCTGTCTCTAGGCTCCCGCGAGGAACGGATGAAATAATAGAAAGTGTCAGGCACTCGGGAAAGTCCCCTTTCTTGTCCTTCCCCTTTCCTTTTTAAATCCTCTTCTGTTTTCCTTGTGTGGCACTTAATAGTTCCCGGCGAGCAGCCTTCTCATGACGTGGCTGCTCCGTGGAGCCCCTTTAGGGTCCCGAAGGAGTGTCCCCGCCTTTGTGCCGTCCTTACTAACTCACGGTGCACGGGACGGCAGCTGGGATGAGGACCAGGGAGAAAACAAGGCAGGGAGGGGGACGGGGTGCTGGGACTGAGGACGCTAAGGTTTTAGGAACGGTGGCCGAGCGAGGATTAACACAGTTAAGCTTGGAGTGGAAACCTGAAAGAGCTGGGGGCGTCATCTGTGTAACTACCGGGGGAGAGAGGACTCCGGGCAGGAGGAACAGCCACCCAAGGCTGTGGGGAGCACAGGCAGGTGTGCGAGGCTCGAACGAGGGCAGCCCTGGGAAGGTCAGGGCACGTGGGGTCAGACGTCCTCGCAGGTGTGGCCAGCTCGCAGGAGCAGCGATGCCATCTGCCTGCCGTCTGCAGCACAGGGTGGGGGCTGGTTCTCACTGGGCAGCTGCTGGAAGAGCCTGGGGGTTCCCATGTCAAGTCCTGGCTCAGACGGAGTAGCAGCCGTGTCAAAGGATCCCCAGCAATTGCCAAAACCCAGCCATCCATTGGTAGAAAGGTTTGCCGAGCAAACCTGGAGGGGCGGACCCCCGGGAACTCAGCGCAGGAAGCGTCAGGGCAGGAATGGGAGGAAGTGTGACGGGCAGGTGTGGGGCTTCCTCCACCAGGCAAGGGTCTGCAGGGCCTCCTCCCGCCACCTTGACTGGAGGGTCTGTGAGTCTAACACAGGGCAGTTTTGCCCCCAGAGCACATTTGGCAATGTCTGGAGACATTTTTGGCTGTCACGCTGTGGGGCGGGGAGGGGCATCGCTCACGGCATCTGCTGCGTAGAGGTCGGGGGTTACTGCTCAATACCCTACGGCGCACAGGACAGCCCCACCACCGAGAATTCTCAGCTCACCGCATCCACAGCGCCAGGGCTCAGACCCCTGGCATAGATCTGATGGGGACCTCGGACGTCAGTGCACTTTGAAGATGGGGAAACTGAGACCCAGGGAGGGAAAGGGTCTTTCTTAGGGCTTCACACAGTGAGTTAGGGGCAGAGCCAAGACTAGGACCCCAGCGACTCCTCATCTGGTGCTCGTTTCTCTCTGCCAGTCCAGTTACTCGGCTCACCGCAGACACCCCCGGTGGCCACCAGCCCTTGCCTGTGTAGACAGTCGATGTTCAGGGGCGAGCCAAGGGTTAAGACAACACTGTGCCCGCACAGTCTTCTCTTACTGTAGATGCAGTTGCTGCTTGCTGTGTGGCCGCAAGTTGGGAATTGTTTTCTTTTCCTTGCTTTTCCCCACCAGAATCTGGACTGAGCTCAAACCAGACTTGCCATCCCATCCCGGAACCGCAAACCCAAGCCAGCTTCCTGGTGCATCTATCTTGGGGTCCAATGCAGTGATCATGGGCAACGTTTCCACGCTTAACTAAAATCAGCGTCTTTTCTGCCTGCGGCCTATGGCACAGTTGATGGAAGAAAGGTTCAGCTTCTTTGGGACAAAATGTTTCAATTAAAGATTCCCCATCCCTGGATTGTTGGGGATGAGTCTGCAAAGAAGGTTTCCGACATAGACCTCCCAGCTGCCATCTCTGCGAATGCCTCTTTTGAGACGTAGAGAGAGGGCACCAGCCTGGGTTTAACAGCTGATCGGAGGGGGTAGGTTGGAAACGTTCTGCACTCTCCCTCCAAACTGGTGCAAAATGAGGCTCCAGGCCTGGGCGCCTGACTTGCCCACGTGCACTGCCCACCACACGGTCAGAGTATGTGGGACTGGCCCAAGGCTCTGGGTTGTCCATAGGTCATCTGAGAAGTGGCTGGGGCAGGTATTAAGGCGGGCACTGTGGTGGGGGCAGCAGAAACCACCTGGTGTCCCAAGGACAGAGGTAGGGAAGGTAGGGACAGAGAGTCTGGGCCTGGGCTGGCGCGTGGATTCCATCTTACTTTTTTTTTCTTTTTCTTTTGAAATAATTATAAACTCTCAAGAAGTTGCAAAAGTGGTACAAAGTGGTCCTGTGTACCCTTCACCCAGCTTGTCTCAGTGGTGACATCTTATATGACCCTAGCGCTTCATCAGAACCAGACATCATTCATCACAATATAATTAACAGGACGACAGACTCGACTTGGATTTCGCCAGTTTTTACGTGTGATCATGTGGTTTCATTTTTGTGTGTCTTTGTGTGTAGTTCTATGACATTTTGTGCCATGTAAGACCAATGTAACCACCGCCACAGTCAAGATCGAGATTGTTCTGTCATGACAAAGGGTCTCCCCAGCGCTTCCCCTTTGTAGACGCACCCGCCCTCCCCAGGCCTGACCCCCGTGACCACCTATCTTTTCCCCCCTCTGTGGCTTGGCCAGGTGAGAAGGCTGGATAAACGCGATCACGCAGTGTGTCATCTCTTGAGACAGCTTTTTTCACTCAGCACATGCCCTTGAGATCCATTCGGGCAGCTGTATGTGGCAATGGTTTGTTTATCATTGAGTCGTAGGCCATGGTGTGGACGTACCGCAGTGTGATTGGACCCGAATTCCAGCAACACTGTCAACATCACTGAGCTGGGAGTGGCTGCCTGGGGCCCAGTGGAAAGGAAGGACTCCCGGCCCAGGCAGCAGGGGAAATACCCTGGTGACCAGCGGTGCGGCTCCTGTTCACGATTCACATGTTCACTCGATACGTTGATTTGGCACTGGCTCTGTGGGGCATGAACAACACAGTCGTGAGCAGAACAGACCCAGTTCCAGATATCTGCGAGTTCCTGTCTCAGTGGAGGAGACATTTAACAAACAAACAGAGAACAATATATAATTATAACTTTCAGGGAAAAGAGCAGGGATCTGGGAGAGAATGTCACTTGGGGTGGGATGGTGTGGAAGGGAACAGGACGAGGGGTGCTGGCTTGCGGAGGCAATGGTGTTCCTGGCCCAGGAGCAGCGTGGTCCAAAGTGACTCGGCCAGGCAGGGGGAGGCGAATCATTCGGGTCCTCGTAGGGTAGGGGGATCCACTGGAGCATTCTAAACAGGGGAGGGGCACATTCTGGTTTGTGTTTTACAAAGAGCAAACCGGCTGCTGTGTGGAGACTGGAGCTTAGGGAGTGAGAGGGGAAGCTGGGAGTCTGTGGGGAGGTCATGGTGGGCTCCATGACCATGACCATGGGGGTCTAAGGTCTTGGCAGTGGAAATTAAGAGAAGTGGACAGACTGGCCAGATCAGAGGGGCTGATATCCAGGAGGTGGAAAGCGTGAGCAGCGTGCGGAGGGGTGCCGAGGGTTGGGGTGTTGGGGATGCGGTGCTTGTCCTGTCTTGTCTGCAGACGCCTCTCTGGGCTGTGGGTTCTGCAGAAAGGGCTGCATGGGGGTGGTGCCGGGACAGGCCCTGGGGGTAGGGGCTGAGTTAGCATTCTGGCTCCACCATTGTTGGCTGCCTGCCTTGGTGGGGTGATGTAGCCTCACCCAGCCTGTATTTCCCCATCAGTAGCGTGGCAGTGGTCATTCTGTGGGACGGCTGCTGCAAGGATCAGATGGGACCTCATATGCGTGGCACGTCGTCTTCCTGTTTCCTCTCCTTGAGGGTTGGGTTGGTCTCATTTAGCCTTGTCATGACAGCTTCTAGCAAAGGCCGACACAGGGCTGGGGCTCATACAGGCTTGTTAATTTCCTCCCTTGCCTTGAATTTCCTTAGAAGTCTTCTTGTCCAGGGACAGGTGGACAGTGCTGGGTGGCCGTGGGGACACTGCGTGAGGGCTCGGGGGGCAGGTTGGACAGTGTGCAGCACAGAGCCCTGTGGTGCATGCTAAGAAAGCTGTCCCGGGCTCTGAGACCTGTGGGACTGGAGTGTTCCTTCTTTCTCTTTTAGAGTTGGTGATTCATGCTCCATGCTGGTCTGTGGAGCTTTACAAAGTGTGCCCCAGGCAAAGGGCTGGAAATGACGACTTTGCAGGTCTCGAGGGGCAGCAGCCCACCGTGTTTTCTTTGTGTAAGTGGATGTTCCTTCTCTTCCCTCCTACTTTTAACATTTTCGAAGGCAGGATCCATCTTATCTCTGCGTGCATATTTAGCATAGTGGGTTTTTTTGTTCACCCGCCCCTCTCCAGATGCCGTTGTTAAATCTTTCGATTGATGGTATTTCGTACCGAGGGAATCTGGCTGTGCGTAGCTTCCTGGCCCTGCCAGCCCCTTCCCGTGATGTATTAAGTCACTGTGAATAGCGCTGGACGAGCCAGACAGAGCCTGTCTGAAGGTTTTCGGAGTCCCTGGTGGTCTCTCTTTGCTGTCCAAAGCTTCTGAAAGTAGAGGCAGATATTTTATTATTTGGTAGCGTATAACTTCCTCAGCGTGGTCTCCTGGGGGGCTATTACTGGTGAACTCAGAGACATTTGCTACACATCAGATTTTACCCTCTGACAACACAAACCACTAAATGAGAAAAATTCAAGTCAATAACTTGTGTACTGTAGAAAGGACACAAAAGCGAGCTGTCTGCTATCAGGCAACTTTCCCTCCCACCCCTCCCCTGCAGTGATGGCCGTTGCTGTGCTGTGATGTGGGTGCAGGGTCTAGATGTTGTCACAGACAGGCTGGCGGCCGACAAAACATGACTCCACACTCAGCTCAACAGGGCACAGAGCGCAGCAGGGGATGTGCTGGAGGGAGGACCGCTTTGGACTCTGAATGCGTGGGGCTTCAGGGTGGGTGGCAGCCACCCGGCCCTGTGGCCTCCCCTTCCCTGTGCCGTTCCAGGTCAACAGTGTCGGACACGCTGGGTGACAAGGAACTCACCACCTGCCAAGGACACCCACACGTCTGTGGGCGGGACTGTGGACACAGCTGCCCGCAAGGCTGGCTCTCCTGGTCTCAGGTCCGCGGGGGGGACACACTGGAAGAGCCCCTCCCTTTGCCCAGGATCAGCCCTTCAGAGAGGTGAGAGGTGGTGAGATGGGGTGGCAGTGCCAGGTGTGGGTCGGTCTGAGTGTCACGCTGTCACTGTCTGTCTGCTTCTGTGATGTGTGGATGACCAGAGGGCCCATCTCACGGGGTGGAGAGGATTAAATGAAGCGGCACGTTCTGGCCACTCAGTGCCACAGGGCCTCTCAGGACAGGGAAGTGGCCCTGGACCCAAGGGCTGGGATTCTTGTCTCAGTCCCCGATGGACTGGGCCGCTCAGTCCTGGCAGGGCCTGATGTAGCCCCCAGGAGACCGAACCATGCAGTGCAGAGGGTGCCAGACTGTGGGACCTGGGGCCTGGGGGGCTGTGAGGGCTCCCCGCCCCCACGGAGCAGCCTGTCCTCCTCTGCGTTCCACACCGTGGTTCTGGGGGACGACTCCTGGGAAACACTGGCTGCTTGGCCGGCCCAGCCTGCCCAGGGCCTCAGCCCCATTACTGTTTGCTCACCTGACTCTGAGTTTCACCTTGTTCCTCCTGCCTTAGTTTCCCCTCGGCTGGTCTCTTCACATCATTTTTATGTTACATTTCATGTGTCTTTTCATGTTGCCCCAAACACTTTGTGGTTTCTGAGCCAGGCAGGTTGCATTGACCAACTGACAGCACACGGGCTGTCGCCATGCCCTCTGAGCTGTCCCTTGTGGGGCGTGCAGGCCCAGAGCTGAGAAGCAGGTCCAGTGGGTGTGGGGTGGGGTGGTCTCTTTCCTGACCCCTACTCCCCTCAGCAATCCCCACCCCCCACGCACACTGCTGGCTCCCAAACCATGCTGGAGGCTGAGGCTTCTGGACCCTGCCTCAGCCTGGGCCAGTTTCCTTTCCTAGAACGTTTGCTTGACTTATCCTCCTTTGGGTAAATACTCGAGGAGCCCCAGGGCACAGTGGAACAAGGCTGAGGAGGAGCAAATGCCCTCTCCGTCCTGGAGCTGGGTGTGCACACCTGTCCTGCCCTCAGACATCAGTGGCCCCGGTTCTCAGGCCTGTGGTCTTGGGCTCAGTTACATCACCGCTTTCCTCGTCCTCCCCCCAGCGGGCCGCAGATGCGAGACTTCCTCGTCTCCACAATTGTGTGAGCCTGTCCCGTAATAACCCCCGCGTATGTGTCTGCCTATGTCCTGTTGGTTCTGTTTCTCTGGAGAACCCTGATATGCAGCATCCCCAGTTTCACTGCGGAGTGGCAGCGTCTCCCTCTCTGTAACGGCAGCCTGAGTTTCTTTTGGGGACCTGCCTTCCCCTGGTCTCAGCCCATAGGGTTCACCTGGGCTGACCCCATGCTGGTCCCAGAAAGTGATCCAGACCCAGCCAAACAGAGGCCAGCTTCTGTCTGGCTGTGGCCACAGTGCAGGAATGGACGTGTGACCCAGCTGGGCCATTGGGAGCTCTGCTTTGCCCTTGGCTGGAACTTTCTGGAAAGAGGCCGCCACCTCGGCTGCACTGGTGGACTGTGAGTCCAGAGCCATTGGTGGCTCCTAACCCACACAGGGCACAGAGTCCAGATAGAGGGACACGTTTCTCTGACACCATGGCGCTCCTGGCTCAGCTGTGCCCAGGGGGCGAACCTCCCTTGGACTCCCTCACTGGCGCCCATCAGCCCCTCTTCCACGCAGATTGGGTTGGGTGGGGCTTCTTTCCCTGCTACCCAAAGGCGCCGGAGCAACACCATGGGGAGTCAGGAGGGAGCCTGGCCTCGAAGCACTTTGGTGGGTGCTCTTGGGAGCCCAGCGTGGCTGGCTTGGCGAGAGGAAAGTTCCGTAACTGGCAAAGTGGTGAAGCCAGGACTGGAACTCAGGGCTCCGCACTGCAGATCCTCACCCCTCCTGCCCTGCCGGCCCAGGAGAGAGGCCCCTGCACGGCCACCAGGGCATTCTGGGGGCAGCTGTGGCGCCTCCTCCCACAGGCGCTGGAGCCCTCCTGGCCCCTCCCTGACCCGAGGCAGAGCCTGGGCCGCCTTCCCCTCCACTGCCAGGCGGGCTGGGCGTCCCTCTAACAGTAGCACGTGCCTGGAGATGGGCGGCCTGACTCCACCTCGGGGAGGGGCCCAGTCTGGGGTGTAGGGGGTCCAAACTCCCACCGTGGCCCAGGCAGGCAGGGTGCAGGGGTGCTCAGGACGAGCCGGGGTAGGCCTGATGTCATACCAGCTTCATTTTACTCAGAGATATTTTCTAATTTTTCTCCAACAAACAAGACTACTTCACGTAAAGAAAATGATGTACAGCAAAATCCACCCCCAAAACAGATGTCACCTCTTCCAAGAAGCTTCTCCAGCTCTTCCAGGTTGGGTTAGGAGGTCCCTTACCCCCGTGTCACTTCTGTGCTTACTTCTAGGTGACATTCATCATGCAGGACTGGGGTTCGCCTGTTTACATCCTGCATAACATCCTTGGGGACAGGGACTGCGTCTTATTCACATCTATCCCCACCAGCATTCAACACCGTGTCACACACATCGAAGGTGGTGAGAAAATATTCACCTAGGGTCATGGACATTTGCTAGCTGGACAAACCTGGACAAGATCTGGCCTTTCTCGAACCTCAGTTTCATTTATGGCAAATGGGGTTGATAAATACTTTATCCAAAAATTACTGTAGAAGGTTCTATTGATGTCCAGCCCTGTATCTCCTTGGCCCATCTTGGAGCTCATGGGCAGCTGCAGTGGGCCCTTCAGCTGAGGACAGTTTTCTCTCTCAGGGCCCTGAGTGGCTCTGCCCGATGCCATTCCCTGGCTCACGGGTCACCAGGGGGGTTATCCGCAGCTGGCAATTACAACTTGGGATTGTGGGCGGAGTTACTGCCCTGGGGGAAACCCCCCAAACAATGGGGATGCGGCCCAGTGGGGACGGGGGCAGTGGATGAAAGCCCCAGCCTCCTCCCATGGGGCGATTCTGAGTTGCTTTCCACGGTTTCCCAGAGGGTCCCCTCAACGTGGAGCCGCAGTTGCCTACAGAGGTGACCAACTCATGAGCACACCCATTACTAGCGTGGTCTTTCGGGGACAATCTAAATAAATGAGTGCACCCAAGTCCTGGTCTCAGGGTCTGCTTTTGGGGGATGCAAAAGGTGACAGTTTTGAGGGCAAAATGAGACAGTCCCCCTAAAGCACCCAGCACCAACATCTGTCACACAGCAAGTGCTTTGTCAGTGTGGGCTGTCATCATTACCCTCTTTACACCATCGACATTGTCACCTTCACCATCACTGCGATCATCAAGGCGGTGTCCTCTTTTTAGGACCAGGGCTGGTTATCTTAATGAGGATAGATTTCACCCATTTCTCCCCCATCCAGTGCAGAACCTGGCAGCAGACACTCAGACCATTCGAGTTCCAGATCAGATGCCCATCAGATGTCCCAGGAACTCGTCCTGGGTCCTGGCACCTGCTGGGGGCCCAGTTGCAGCTGCTTTCTCTGCTTTTCTGCCTTTGAACTGTTAGGTAGAGGCTCAAGTGTCCCCCCTTGGAGCACAGCCAGGGAAGCCCACCCCTTGTCGTGGGCCTGACAGTCCCATGCGGCCGGGCTCCAGCAGGAAGATCCAGTGATTTGCAGAAGGCAGTCATTTTCTGGGCCCAGATGGCTGCACCCCCAGCCCCTCCCCGACCAAGATGCGCGTCCCTCCTGCTCCATGGTCCAGTGATTAAAGCAAACATATTCAAAGCACCGCGTTGCGCCAAATCAAAGGAAAGATGAAGAATGCATAAAACCCCAGCAGTTTAAGTTTCATTTTGAAATATCAAAGGAATATTGAAATATAGGAATATCAAATACCAATTCATTATTTTGTAAAATATTTTGCATTTACAGACTCAACTTCAACTGGATAAAGCCTGCTGTCTTTAAGAGGCTCCAGTATAATGTAAACTTCATTGGTTTTAAAGGAAACAGATTGGAAACTTAGGGCACAGATAGGTTTTCTTTTTCTCTTTTGTGCACAGCTATGAAGGGTCTAAATTGCAGGGAGACCCAGAGATATTCACTGACTTGTGACTGAGGTCATTAGGTCTCATGGTGGAGGACCTCCTAGTGCCCAGTGTCACCTGGGTGCTGGGGGAGGAGGCACAGAGAGACAGACAGAGCAGGGTAGGGTGGTTTCTGCCTTCACAGAGCTGCCGTCCTCCCAAAATAAGGCTGATCCATGGTGTATCACCAGGCTTCTGCAAAGCCCATAGCATGCATGTATCTACATCTGTCTATTGATTGAGATTGATGTATTGATTTATTTGTTTTATTGATATATAAGAGATATACATATTTTGAGGGTACAGGTGATATTTTGATACATTCATATAATACATAATAATCAAATCAGGGTAATTGGGATATTCATCACCTTAAACAGTTATCTTTTCTTTATGCTGGGAACATTCGAATTATTCTCTACTAGCTATTTTGAAATATACAATAGATTACTGTTTACTATAATTATTCTGCTGATTTATGGAACAGTAGGTCATATTTCTCCTATCGACATGTGTTTCGGTACCCATGAATCAACCTTTCTTCATGCTCCTCTCCTCCCTACTTTTCTGAGATTTGCCTTATATGAAGGAGTTGGCTCCTGCAGTCGTGGGGGCTGGTGGGTCTGAAATCCACACGCAGGCCGGCCAGCGGGCTGAAATTCCAACAGGAGTTGATGGAGCCGTCTGGAGTCCAACGGCAGTCTAGAAGCAGAACACCCCAGTCTTTGCTCTCAAGGCCTTCAAAGGACTGGATGTGTATCCACCCACACCATGGAGGGTAATTTTCTTTACTCAAGTCTACCGATTTAAAGGTTAATTTCTTCTAAAAATACTTTCACAGTCACGTCAAGACTGATCAAACAACAGGCGACCACAGACTAGCCAGGTTGACATGTTGGCACATAAAATTAACCACCTCTCTGATCGAACAGCCAAAACGGAGTGTAAAATCCACCTAGTTGTGAAGCCCCTCCGATGTGCCCAGTGTCATTCCTGGTACTGGAGGATAAGTGGCAATAGGATGGTGAGACTCTGACGCCCTCCTGGTGAAAGCCGGTGGTGAGCAAGTGACCAGGTCCCTGAGCCAGGGGAGTTCAGGCGGGGAGAGGGGACATGGAGGACATGAACAGGATAATATGAGGGAGAGCCCTGGTGCGCAGGCT
>RJWJ010030015.1:0-20044 GCA_004363605.1 Indri indri | reverse complement strand
AAAAAAAATCCTTAATTTTTGTTATCCTATTTTTTAAATATTCTACTATTTCTTAATAATCCACAACTATTCTTTCATTCCTTTATTTCACTATCTCCTAGACCAGTGGTATGCAAAGATTTTTGCATAAGGGACAATTCAGAAAAGATGAACCTGTTTTTCAAAGTATATACAGTCATTCAAAATGAAATAGTTTATTGCATTGGGTGGGGTGTACTTTTATGACTTAATTTACCTACCTTGAAGTATTCCAAGGGTGATTAGGAATGAGAAAATGTCTGACATGTAGTAAGTCCTGTCTTAGTTCAGGCCCATATAGCCAATTACCATAGACTGGGTGGCTTAAATAACATTCATTTCTCACAGTTCTGGAGGCTGGAAGTCCAAGACTAGGGTCCCAGTATAGTTGGGTTCCAGCAAGGGCCCCCTTACCAGCTGCACACACCTGACTTCTCCGTGTATCCTCACATGGTGGGAAGAGGCCAGCTAGCTCTCTGGCCTCTTCTTTCAGGGGTAGCTGATCTCTTTCATGAGGGCTTCACCCTCATGACCTATTATCTCCCAAAGGCCCCACCTCCAAATACCATCACAATGGGGACTGGATTTTGACGTACGGATTTTGGGGAGACACAAACTTTCAGAATCCAAAACAACTACTTGAGAAATATTATCCAAACATAACTACCCTTATAATTACGATAACTCTGTGAGACAGGTCCTATTAGCTCCCTCATTTTATTTGTTTTGTTCTGTTTTGTTTTATTTTTTTGATACAGGGTTTCTCTCTGTTGCCCAGGCTAGAGGGCAGAGGTATCACCTTAGCCCACTGCAACCTCAAACTCCTGGGCTCAAGCAATCCTCCTGCCTCAGCCTCCCAAGGAGTCGGGACTACAGGCTTGTGCTACCGTGCCCGGCTAGCTCCCTTATACTACAGATGAGAAAATTAAAGCCCAGAACAGGTAAAGAAGTTGCCCAGAGTCACACAGTAGAAAGCAGCAGGACAGGATTAAAACCCAGATCCTCCTATCCAAGAGCTCAAACTGTAAACCAGAGAAACTTTGAATGAGAGTAGCCCTGGGCCATGCAAAAAGCAAAAGCTCCCTAAACAGCTATTATTATGCTTATGTTGTGCTAAATATTCCCTGCAAGGGAGTGGTTCTGGATTGGACTTCAGTCTCACAGATGAAGGACGCCAGAACAGAGGTTTATAACAACCTGCAAGAGGGAAATAAACCCTGTAAATGTGGGCAGGACCTTCTCCAACATAAAGTACATTCGTTTCCTCAGAACACCCCAAGGCAGACATTTGTTCTTTTGTTCATTCATTCATTGTTCAACAGCTATATCTTGAGCACCTGTTAGAGGCCAGACATTGTGTCCAGCGCTGGGCCTGAATGCCAGGATTCAGGGCAAGGATCCCATGATCCTCACGCAAACACAGGGACTATCATCAAAACAATACATTTATATTAAAACGCAAATTTTACGAGGTCGGAATTTAAGATTAAGTAAGGTACTTGATTTTCAACCATAAACTTGAAAATAATTTTAGTGTATACTTATTGGGTCTGAAAATGGACTTACACTATCCAGCCACAGAAAAGCCAGTGCTGTTTGGGTGTAATAATTGCTAATGTGCTGTAACGCGATAGAGTTAAAAATGTGCTTGCATGTGCAATGTTCAAGTGGCACTCTTCAGTCTCGGAGGGAAGTGAGCTGTGGAAACCAAGGCACAGAAGGGCTAAGTGGCTTGCATGAGATCACAGTGTCCCCAGTCTTGGCCTAGGTATCAGGGTGATGGTTATTGTCACTATTCTTGCCATGCGCCATTCCCCCATCTCCTCAAGTTAGCTGTGACGCATCTTGTCCTCACAAACTTAAAAAGTCTAATCTATATTCCCAAAACTGTGAGGTTTTGTGTGCAGAAGTGTATATACATAAAAATGCTACAAAATCTCCACTTTGTGACTAAATTTGAAACATAAGTCTGACTATCATGAGCATCCAATTCTAGGTACTTTCGGTTGCATTAAATATCTTTTTAAAAATATATATAGGGGTTGGGCAGGGTGGCTCACACCTATAATCCCTACATTTTGGAAGGCTGAGGCAGGAGGATCACTTGAGGCCAGGAGTTCAAGACCAGCCGGGGCAATGTAGCGAGAGCCCGTCTCTACAAAAAATTTAAAAATTAGCTGGGCATGGTGGCACATGCCTGTAGTCCCTGTTAATTGGGAGGCTGAGGCAGGAGGATTGCCTGAGCCCAGGAGTTCGGGGCTGCAATGAGCTATGATCAAGCCACTGCACTCCAGCTTGGGTGACAGAGCAAGACCCTGTCTCCAAAAAAAGGAAAAAATATATATGTGTGTGTGTGTGTGTGTGTGTGTTGCGGGGGGTTGAAAATAATTTTAAGATTTTTTTTAATAAATGAGTTATAATATTTTTTCTTGTAGTAGAATTTGACCCACCATGGTTGTCAATAACAACGATAACAATAATAGTAATAGCTGACGTGTAATGAGGGTTACTATGTGACTGGCTCTGTGCTAGGCATTTGACACATGCTGTCACATATAATCTTCATATGGCTTTACCAGGTTGGCATTATTATTTGCTTCATTTCACAGAGGAGGCGACAGAGACAGATTTAAGGCATTCGTTCACAATCATGTAGTTTGTAAGGAAATCATAATTAGCCCTGCTGATACAAAGAAATGATCCCTCCCTTGGGGGAGTTCAGAGTATGCAGTGTCTCCAAAGTGCAGAGGGTGTAGTGCCCGGGGATCGCTGGGTAGCACAGAGAAAACATTAGAACTTCTATTTCTGTTTGCTTTTTATATTAAAACAATAAGAAAGCACGTAAGCACTGTAGTATTATTTAGTACACAATTGACCTGACTCCCCCACTCTGTAGGGGCTCACTTGTCACTCATAGTGTTTTAGGTATCCTGGCAGAAAAGGTGGGGCTCCACTACATGGGGAGTTGACAGTCAAGTGCCAGAAAAAATACAGGACACTCAGTTAAATTTGGCTTTCAGATGAACCACAAATAGTTTTTTAGTATGAGTAGAGCCCAAATATTGCAGTTTATGTGGTTTTGCTCAAGCTGGCAAGGCTGGCAGTAGGATCCTCTCTGCTATGTTTACATTCAGTGGTTCCTGTCTGAGGATTGATTTACTGATTATAATACCTAGTTTTGCCTAACTCAAACTTCCCCAATGATAATACCTGATGAGCATTATCTTCACACCGTGGTGCTGGTGCACATGGCCTGAGCTTGCGTTTCCAGATGTCTTGCAAATTTTGCTCTTAGTGCTCTTGGAATCTTGAGACCATCAGGTAAAGAAGTTTGGGCTACACTGGCAGAAGATGGGTGATCACATGGAACAGAGATGAGCTGTCCCAGCTGAGGACTCATCAACCATCCAGTCAAACAACCAGCAGAGGTGTGAGCAAGGCCATCCTAGGCCAGTTGACCACAAGTGCATGAGTGAGCCCAGTAGAGGTCAGCCTCTCTGGCTTAGTCTAGAAGAATATGACCTACAGAACACAGGTGTTGCTTTAAGCCACTAATTTTGGGGGTGATTTGTTACATAGCAAAAGCTAGCTGATACACTGAGAAAAGATATTTAGCCCCCCAGACCTTGCATTGGCCTGAAAAAACAACTTTTTGCTGGGGCGTACACTTGCTCCCAGAGGCCTTTGGCTCTAATTGCTTTAATTTGTTGGGTTGTTTTTTTTTTTTAATCAGAGTCTCGCTCTGTCACCTGGGCTAGCTAGAGTGCAGCGGCGTCATCACAGCTCACTGCAACCTTAAACTCCTGGCTCAAGAGATCCTCCTGCCTCAGCCTCCCAAGTAGCTGGGACTACAGGCGTGAGCCACCACTCCTGGATGGCTGACTGTCTCAATTTCCCCTTCATTCTGACTGGGAAGCAGGGGGAGTTGGGGAGAAATATTGTATATTAAGATTGCCTCATTCACTCAACAAATAATTTTTGAGCTACTATTATGTCTTAGGCATTGTTCTGAGTGCTGGGGGTACAGCAGTGAAGAAAGCAAGACAAAAATCCTGCCCTCACGGAACAGACATTTTAGGCTGAAGAAATAGATACTTAACATAGTAAATAAGAAAAATACATATCACATGAGATAATAAGTGCTGTATAGAAGCATCTATATATCCCATCTACGATGTTTTACCGATGTTATTTACCGTGTGACTGCTGAATACTCCCGATGTAATCCTAGTCATCTTTTTTATAGCAAAGCCAATACCGACCACATTTCTGTCTTTGTTCAGTTCAGATTGACAAATACATGCTGAGCTCTAACAAGCACCGGGAGAGGGACGAGGTGAGACCCCCCGTTTCTTGCCCCTAAGGAGCAGGAGAGCCACCAGGTAAACACATAATTTCAATATAATGTGATAGCCGCTCGACAGAGGTGACAAGTTGTTACAAAAACATGCAGGCTACCTAGAAACACTGCTTCTTGAAGTACCTGTAGGAGTTCATCTAAGAGGCCAAAATGCTGAGTCCAGCATCTACATCATATTAAGGGTAGGAAAACGGACGGGTAGGGAGGAAATACCAGCTCTTGGATAGTCCCAGATCATAAAATGTGAAGTGAATTTTCCCATAAGGATGTCTATCTAGCTAGGACCGCAGTTTCTCCGTGGTAAATCTGAAGTTTAGAATGCCAAAGTATTCCCTTTCATCTAACTCTTTGACAGATGAATATAATCCAAAAATAAAAACATCTCTTCTTTAATCTCATTGAAATCTTGTTCCTCTTTTCAAAATCTTTTAAACAAAATGCCGCTTTACTGTGGAATGTGTTCTATTGATTTGTCTTAATAAAAGATCTCTCCTGAAGAAAAGAAAGCCATCTTTGATCTGACTTGACAAAAAGATCTAATCAAACAATAAAATCCATGAGGAAAAGAAAAAAAGAGGCAAGCTTCTTTGAGCCACATCAAATATATGAAAAAGAAAATACTTCATTTAAATGCTAAAAACTAACACAAAACAGCTTGAAATGTAATAACCTCTGCTGAATAAATGAAACCACATGTTGATCTGACACGAGTTTCTGAGACACAATTAAAGGTCACTGCGTGTACAAACATCTCATTCTGAAGTGAGAGGCTTGAATGGTTGTCAGCATTTTTGGCCACTGTGGGGCAGGTGCTCCAACCTGGCACAAACCGTACAGATGTTCCAAAAGGGGATTAAGGTGATACTCCACAAACCGGAAGCCCCAAATCTAACCACCCCAGGAAATGTGCAACCCTGGATGTCAGCTGTTTCTGTCTTGAAGTCCTAGGAGAGTGGACTCATAAATGCTAGAACCCTCGCTAATATCCCTCCTGCGGAGGTGGCTTTACTCCATAAGGAAAATACAGCTTCCTTTGTGCTCCGCCCACCTTCCCTGGGCCCCCAGAATCCAGAGAGAAAAGTCTGGGTGTTGGAGCCACAGAGTTACGTTTGGAAACGTCTTCCAGCAGCTGGAAGGTTTCAAGACTCTTTAGGGGAAGTCAGGGTAGTTGGAAAGTGACTTTTAAAACGCTCTAGCCCCCAGGCCTATCTCCTCTCACCAAATCCCTTTAAGGAAAGGATGTGTGGAGAAAGACTTCAAAGCCTTTCAAAAGGGAAATCACATCTTGAAAGCTTTTCTCAGAATGAGAAAGAAACACACTATTTGATTTGAAAGAGAAGTAAATCTTAAGAGCAATGAAGGAGGATCAAAGAATAAGTTCATGTGAACTTGAAAAGCGATCCTTTCCAGTGGAACGTGACTCTACTCTTTCCGATTCACTCAACGCGCATTTTGGAGATAGTGAAGTTTACTTCCTGAGAATCAAAATAAAGAAGCGAGTCTGCGTTCCAGAAAATCACGTGGGCTCCCCCCGTCCTTGCCGCCCCACCCCCACCCCTTTCTGATCTCTTTTCCGACCCTCCCCTCCGGCTTCTTCCTCCCCGCCAGGCGGCGGGCACCGGCTTCGCGCGCGCCGCGTGGACGCTGCGGCCACTCGCGCCCCTGCGGGTGTAGACGCGCGGGGCCGCGCACACTTGGGGCAGAGACGTGGGTGGGGAAGACGGAACATGGCTGAGAGCAGGAGGACGGAAGAAAGCCGTTTGAGTCGGCCCGTTTCTTCCTGCCCCGCCCACACGCGTCCCCACTCTCCGACCTCCCCCCTCCCCTTGCTCTTTGGACCTGGCAAGGTGAGCCCAGCCGGCAGCAGATGGGTAAGGAACCTTGCTCGCGGTGCTCTTTGTGTCTTTCATTATTCCAGGAATACCTGAATGCCGTCTTCCTGTAAAAAAGTAAAATCTCAAAGCAAAACCAACCCAAAAAAAAAACCCATTTCTGTTGGAGTGAAATCATCTGTGCCAGCTCTCTCCTCTCCGTGCCCCCAAGTGCTCTTCTCAATTTGGCAGGTACCTTCCGGGCGGTAGAGATAGGAATATTATCTATAGATAGAAATGGAAGAAAGGAATTCGTAAACTTGAAAGCAGAAAATTGTGACATAAATTTTTTAAATAAACCCAATACCTTTGATCAATAAAATCACCGATTCTTTGCAAAGTCCGATAAAATTACGATAAATCATTGGTGAGAATGAGTAAGAAAAACAAGAGGGAATGCAGTTCTAAACAACGTCAAGAATAAAAGCAGAGACGTTAATTACACATACAGAGCAGACTTTTTAAATGTTAAGGTACTAATATGTACAGCTCTATACCCTTGGGTTTGAAAACCTAGCTTTGTCTAGGGAAAAAATGAATTATCAAAATCAGCTCAGTCAGGTGTTCTATTTACACCTGAAAGTATTGCTTTTCTTTTCCTCCTTGCTTGATGTAGTGTACATTAAATACCCACTATAGAAAATCACGAGGAAACTCAGGTCCTTTCTTTCATGGAATTGTTGTAGCCTTAAGAGATAAGATGGCCCCAAATGCCTACAACTTCATATCTAAAATTGAGCTCATTTAGAAACGAATTAGCTTTTAGAAGTTACTGCAGCAGGTAAGTTATGATACTGGTGAGATAAATTTTCTCAAGAATCAGAATCACTGATATTTTCCTTAGAAGCTTATTGGTTAATCCAATTCCAGGCTGGAAAAAGTTGCTGCGTTAGCATTGGTAGCGGTTTCTCAACAGACAACTAAAAAATAACCATGAAAACAATAGCCAGTCTTTATTTAGTGCTTACTCTGTGCCACACATATGCATTAGCATATTTGGCTCTCATTATGGTGCTTAGGGCTTGATACCATTATTATACCCATTTTAAAAACGGCAAAACTGAGGTGTGGAGAGGTTACCCAAGGTCACACAGCTTTGAGTGGCAGAATGGGGATTCCAGTGGAGAAAAGCTGAAGGTGTTATTCAAAGACTACATTACACCATAGGAGAATCCAGCTATAATTTCCCTTATTTTAACTGGGAATCTCATAATTTCGCCCTGGATAGTACACCTGTCTTATGTAGAAGGTTTTTAGGGAGAGTGGGAATTTAGGGTAGGAAAAACATCAAATGCCCTCAGGAAAGACACAACTAAAGGATCTTAGGATACTGAGGGAGTGTCAGCTGGAGTGAGGTTTACCTAATTGGAGGGTTAGGAGAGATAAAGATAGAAAGTCCTTAGCCTGTAACTGGAACCTCAAAAAGACCAATACAGGTTAACTATCATCACATTACTGTTATTGTCATTATTACTCTATTTCTTCCTACTTTTAATTTTTTTAAAAATTTCTTTCTCCCTTCTCTTCCCCCACCTCTTCCTCCCTTACCAAAAGGACTGACTAAATAATCCACTCAAAAGACCTGATTAGCTATAAATACCATATTTGCATTCCAAAGGAGAAGAATTATGGTGCCAAGGCTATTGAGGATATTAATGAGGCTCTGGGTCCCTCGAAACTCATCTCCTCCCTACCCCTCTGCCCTTCCCACCTCTAGCAGCTGTTTACACTCCCCCACCCCTGCCTCCCTGTCTCCATCCAGAGAAAACAAGTGTAGAAGAAATTCGTAGGGTCCTGGGCCCAAAGTCAGTGAGGTCTACTTTAGTGAATATTCTAGAAGCGGGGGATTGTAGTTCTGCAATTGTTCTATATGGTTGCAAACCCCTCCGGGGCTGGGACCCAGGCTTTGCCTTCTTTTGTGTATGGACTTCCTTCTCCATGGAGAAAGTTTTAAAATACCCTAGTCACAGAAAACACACTTTGAGAAAATTATTTTAGGTTTAATTTACACAGGACTTGAACTAAACTATTTTCCTGGTTTGCTTTTTTGTGCTTTTGGTCCTGAGAATTTCTAAGTGATGTGTATTACCTGATTCAGACTCCACACTGCTATTATTAGCTGCAGGGAAACTCCATTGTTTGAATGGCAGCTTAATACTTTCTGTATTAAGGGCATGTATGTCCCTTTCGATGTGATATGAAAAACACAAACCATTTTGCTTCCTTGAAACTATAATTCCAGGGGCTTTTTCAATAACTAAACTTCTCTTTGGGCAGATGCAAACAAAACAAAACAAAACAAAAACCAAATCATCTGCATTTATTTTATAAGTTCTCCAGAACTTTAGAGCAAACAATTTATAACAACTGGTATAAATTTGTCTTTTTATTTTGCTGTTTTAAGTAAATTTGGTGTTTTCAACTACTTTAGAAATTGTTCTGTTGGAAGTGTGATGCTTCCATATGACCTTTCCAAATCCTTTATGATAATGTGAGCTTTGCTGTAAACGCGAAATCAGTCAAGGAGCAGAAATATGTTAGTGTATTGCCTGTATTTTATAGTTTTCCTTTCTCAGGCATGTTATTTTTAGAGGACACACATTAAGCAACTTGTTTCTGAATTAAAGTATTGCTCAATCTGTTTGCTTTCTTAAGAAGAATTGCCTTAAACCACTAAGCTATGTGTGTATGGGATCCTGGTTTTGAGCAAGTCAGTAAATGAACTTTTAAAGTTCGGTCTACCAAGATGAGTCCTTGTGATTGATTTATTAATTAGCAAAAGCCATCCTCTGAAATTACCTTACATTAATCACAATTCATGCAAAATATATCCAATTAGTCTTAAGATGTAGGTTTGACAAACTATCCTTTCTTCAGAGACTGCAGTCAATTTTAATAACCTTTGCTGGCTAAATCATTAATGTTCAGACTGAAATGATGAGTGGTCGAAGAAATTCTGAAAAGTACAACAGGCCCATTCTGGCAAAGCTGAAAACTATGTAGCATGGAGACAAGGAGGCTGGCTGAAGCAGGAAACAAGATTCTGACAATTCTGGCTAGGCTGGTATCTGCTGCCGCTTGCACTGAAGGCACCAACTCTAATTGGATTCTTCTGAGTCAAGGGCTGATGAAAATGTACAGACCCAAATGGGCAGGAAACTCCAGCTGCCGGAACCCAGCTTTTTAGTTAAGGACAGCTAATACCTGGTCAGTGCCAAAATAAACTAATCCATTGGTAAAAAGGTCGGGCTGACTAGTCATTTGGACTCCTGAAATTCCTCTTTTGCATGCTGCAAAACCCATGCTTTCAAAATCATACACATTTTACAAAACTAAATTCGTGTCCCCCAATAGACCTGTTTTACAGATAAGGAAACAAAAGCCCTCAAGGTTAAGTGCAATATTCGATGGCAAATCCAGGGCCAGAATACAGAGATCCTAAAACAAGCTAAATAGCTTGTCTCAGCTCATGTATTCCTTTATATAATTAAAGAGCTGGAATAAACAAAATTGTATGGTTTCCAATTCTAAAGTGTTGTGGTTTTAGTATCTTGATTCTGAGACCGCTTACTCAATAACCTTGCTGTACCTAAGTATTTATGTATTTATAAACACGTATAAATATATATACGAAAGGATTATCAAATGAAAAGTTATGTAGGAACAAAGTTTAGGAGATTCAAGTTTCAATGATTTGTATAATACATGACTACATTTTTAGAACATGTGTATAATGTGTTCACTTCCTATTACCACATGTGAGTTTTTTTGACCTACTGACTACATAAGAAAAAAAAAGGGAAGCCAGATATTTCTTGAGATTTTAAATTCCCCATTTTAGAGATATAATGAAAATGATCAGAGAGATATGGGAAAATAGTGTGTTTTTTAAAAATCTACCTCCTTTTATTGCAAAGATTTAACTATCTCTAGATTGTATTAGAAAAGAAAGATGCTGAGGCACAGGCAAACCCAAGTAATAAAACGCAGTGAGTTTTAGTGAATTCATCTCTTAAAGATAGTTCACTGCCAGCGGAGTGTGGTTCCTGAATTATCTTGTGAGCCCAAGTGATTAATCAGAAATGAAGTCTGGGCTAAGATTCAGGGAGGTTTCACAAAAAGGCAGAAAATGTCCATAGATAATGTTATTGGAGAGGGGACTCTTTCTTTGTTTTCTGGATGTGCACGATATTTTAGAGTAAACTACAAAATTCTTGAGTATTAATGAACTATCAAGTATTTTGGGTTATTTACAAAGAGCAAGAGAGAAAGGAAGGAAGAGAAAGGGAGAGAGAGAGAGCTCTGTCTTAAGGAAAACGCTCTGTGCACAAGGAGCTGAAAAACAAAGGAAGCTTCCATATTAGAAGCAGGAGTAATTTGGAAAGACAACTCTTGGAAATGAGTTTACAGCTTCCTTAACTTTGAAACTCTTAACTCTTGATCACTCAACACTTAGCCAGCCTCAGTTCTGGAATTAAGGAAGTTAAAACCTGCAGCTGGAGCAATGTCCGTGAATCCTGACCGGTGTCTGCCAAAGTTTTCCTTTGGCTAAGGATCCTCACTCAGCATTCAAAGAGGAAAGCTGTTTTCGCGGTTCCTTAAATGCTGCCCTGTGAACAAAATACATTTGGGGAATGATACCTTTTAGGATGAATTTACAGAGCAATTGAACTTAGTTGAACTTTTTTCTTTTGTTTTGAAGGCCTCTGGGGAAGTTGATAAAGTTATGATTTATTGTTTTGCAAGGGACATTCCAAAAAAGCAGTTTGTTTAATTCTTTTTTTTTTTTAAGACAAGCAAAGGTCATAGAGATGAACTCAGCTTTTAATTTGAGAGACTTGTTTTGAAAAGAAGGATTT
This sequence comes from Indri indri, assembly GCA_004363605.1. Classification (NCBI taxonomy): domain Eukaryota; kingdom Metazoa; phylum Chordata; class Mammalia; order Primates; family Indriidae; genus Indri; species Indri indri. The sequence goes on along the minus strand of RJWJ010030015.1, from coordinate 8,936 downwards.
CTTTTAAATGTTGAGTATTTGATTTGTCATAGATTAAAAAGTAATTTTAACTATATAATAACACAAAAATGCATTCTAATTGTAAAAAAAAGTTCAGTATTTAGTGCAAGGGTTATGAAAACAATGGATTTCATCAGGGGCATCAGAAATTAATCAATAAGTATTATCATGGAACATGTTCCAAAAACAGGTCAAGGGACTTGGGTGATAAGTTTTCCAAATAGAAACTCCAGAATCCTGAAACCAGATTCTCAGTTCTGGCCCACAATTTGCTCTATGCCTGAGCTACATTATTTATTTATTTTTTAAATTGATTTTTTAGCAACCAGCTGAGGCCTCTGCTTCCTTCAAGTATGCAACAATCCTAGTCACTTCCTCCTACTCCTTCCCTCCTGTGGGCCCAGAGGGCAAACGTAAAAATTTTTCCCCTGGTAAATGCTGATAGCAGTGTGAGAACAGCTGCTTTTCCCCAAGCTTGGGCAGGCCTTTTCTCAATTTTAATATGTATCAGCTCCCCAACCCCCTCCCCTTACAAAAATAAGTCTTCGTTACTAACCATGGTTTTGCAAACCCTTCCTTGACTGGAAAGATCTACCTCCTGAAAAACAGAAATGGTGTTTGAAGAATTTTAGTTTGCAGATAAACACATCTAAATGCAGTGATAGCTCCTGAACGTCTCACTCCCAACTTCATCTTTAATTTGTCCCAGAAATGTAGTAAACTTGAAATGCTCTTTAAAAGTAAAGATTAAAAAAAAAAAAAAGCACTAAAAGCTTTAAGGATACATGTCCGAATTACCCTATAAGGAGGCCCGTAAAAAACAAAACAAACAAAACACCACATTCACAAAGATTAATTACAGGAGATCTAAATTGAGAACTATATAATGTTGTCATGAATGATCATGATAACCAGCAAAACTGAATTAGCCTCAGTTTGAGGCCTCACAGTTCAAGCAGCAAACAGGAAAAAAAAAAAAATCTACTGTGTGAAAAGTGTTTAAACGTTGACTGCTGTGAAAAGGTATAAAAATAAAACCAAAGAGAGGGAAGAACTGTTTTCTGTGTGCAGTGGGAAAGTTTACCCAAATGACAAGCTGTCACGTGGGGACATCCCAACAACATTCTAAAGTCTATTTCCTTAGATCAAAAAGGACAGACACAAGCCCAGAGTTTCTATCTGTGCTGGTTGGACATACTCCCTCTTCCCTAGAGTAATTATATGCTACATCCATGAAGCAATGTGCCTAATACCTTAATTCTCTAAGTACAAAGACCAGTGGGGTCATATGACATTGCTATATTTAGAAAAGGACTCTGTTTTCTGTTTTGCTCAACGCTTATAATTTTCTGCTCTGAAAAAAGAAGAGTTTCAACTGTACATTGATCTTTCTCATATCGTAAATGAACTGAATTAGCACCTGTTTGCAACTGCCAAAATACGTTTTTTTAAAAAAAGGGAAAGAGAAGTCTGTGTACTCTTAATTCAACATGGGAGGTGTCATTTTTTTTTCCTGCTTTCTTCAAAAGAACTTAACCAGAAAGGTACAGTAATGATATTTACCAGATTGTATAAATGCTAACGGATGTTCTATACAATACTGCACAACTAAACAAAGCAACGTGTGGAAGGAATGATGAAGTAATTTAGATGAAAATTCTACAAAAAACAAAAAAATAAATGCTGCTGATGTTGGGAAAAACTAGCTGTGGTAACTACACAGAGTAACTGTGAAAAATTAACTCTAAGAAATAGGGAAATAACTTGTAGTTATAGAAATGTCTGTGTGAGCCCTTACTCACAAAATGCCTGGAAATAAGAATGATTTTAAAAATGGACATTTTTTTAAGTTAAATGTCATAAACATCAATTGACTACATAAGCCCAATCCTTTTTTTAAATTTTTTAAAAATGTTTATTTATTTATTTATTTATTTTTGAGATAGAGTTCTCTCTGTCACCTGGCTAGAGTACAGTGGCGTCAGCCTAGCTCACAGCAACCTCAAACTCCTGGGCTCAAGCGATCCTCCTGCCTCAGCCTCCTGAGTAGCTGGGACTACAGGTACGCACATCACCACGCCCAGCTAATTTTTCTATTTTTAGTGGAGACAGGGTCTTGCTCTTGCTCAGGCTGGTCTCAAACTCCTGAGCTCAAGTGATCCTCCTACCTGGGCCTCCCAGAGTGCTAGGATTATAGGGGTGAGCCACTGTGCCCCTCCAAGCCCAATCCTTTTGAAAGGATGCTTGCTGTCTATGAATATTCTCTTCATAGGGATAATGCAAGTATTTTCCTGAAGTTGAACATTGGATTGATTCAATTAGTTTAGTTTTGATTTTTTTAAAGATCACGCCCATCCATGAGATGGATGTGGCGCAAACAAGTCATACTGACAACACAGATGTCGATTTTACGAACTTCCTGGTGTATTCGGTCGAAGATGATGCTCAAGTGATCTGATCCAGTTAAGCGATCAGCAGTGGGGAGCTGCCTGTCAGCAGTTGTGTGTCTGTGGTCCCCACTTCCTCTTCCGCTCAGAGACGTGTCCTGCGTGGAGGAAACATGCACTGGAGTGAGGTGGAATTACAACGAAAAAAACCCACCCCCAAAAGGCCAGGAATGGCTTGAAAATGCTTGGAGGGGTGCCATAGCACTTCTAAGGCAAGTCACTGGGGATCAGCTGATTAAAACCTGCCTGCCTGGAGGTGCGATTCACATTTTCCTCAGGTCGCGCCCAGCTGTGCCAGGCTTAACCAGTAAGCGGACTGTATTGTGTACGGTCAGAGAATTAGATTCAGGCTCCCACATGTACAGAATTCATTCCTTCTCTAGGTATTAAGGTCTGCCTCCTAAAAATGATGACTGCCAACTTACCTGTGCAAGACAGAGACGGGACAGGTGCTCAATAGATAAGTGGATTTTTATAATACAGAGTGTGATTGTGTCAAAACGTCGTAAAGTCCTAAAACGTCCCAAATAATTGAAGTATTGCGTCAACACTGCAATTTTATTTATCTGTTTACTTACTTATTTTTACTTTGGCTGATTTACAACAAAAGGAACTGCTATTTTAATTAATAAAATATCTACCCAAGATGCCCTTATTTTTGTATCAGTATAGTTTTCCTCATACTTTCTCCATAGCACTTGTGGTTGTTTTACATGGTTTCTGTTGCTGTTTACGAGTATAGACTCTTTTCCATTGCACCTTTAACTAATTCTTTCATTTCTCATTCATTTTTTTTCATTCGACAATCTTCATTATTAAACAAGATTAGCCTATGTGCTGCAAGGATCCTAGAATTTTGATATTCTGGACTAGTCAAACTTCTAAAAATGTTCGTTTAAACACTGAGCTTTGTGAAAATGGAAAATCTTCGATACACACATTTATGCTTCATTGTCATGAAATTGAGTTGGCCCCATACTCTGTCTTATCAAGTCTAAGGTACAAAAAGTAAAAAAAGTTTTACATTTTTTCTCCATAAAAATAAATGACTACGTTTTTACATTTTAACATAACTAAAAATTGGTATGTGTTTTGCAATCAATGGCATCTTGCCATTATATTTGAAAGTATTTCTCTCTTCATGGTCCACAAAATAATGGAGCATCTCACAAGTGATAATGTTTTAGGCTCAGTGAAATACAGGAACTAGCTCATTTAGTTTTCTGAAATTATTTTAATGTTATTGGTTAGGCGTTCCATCATGGATGATCATAGGATTAATAACACTGATGAAAATAAGAAAATAATAACAAGAATTTATTGAGTTCTTCTTGTGTGGCAGGTGACTGTGTGAAGTCCTGAACAAATCCTCACAAAGCCTTAAAAAGTTGAAATATTTTTAGAAGTCTTTTTTTTTCTGATAAAAGACACAGTCATTACAGACAACTTTTAAAAATATGAAGCAGTGCAAACAAGGAAAATAAAAAGGAAATTCTACCTTTCTCCAGCCAATGACCTTAACAGTTTGATGCATTTCCTTTCAATCTTTTACATACATATGAAAATGTTCTTTGTTTGCATATTGCTCTCCCTGTGTTTCCTATGTAGATACACGTGGCAGACACTTGGTTGCTTGCACAGTGCAATCAGCTTCTTCTGTTCTTCTTTGCTTACAGAAACCCGGCTCTTTTCAGATACTGTGAGATTATATTTTCAGAGAGGAAACTTGACTCTCCACTGTCCCAAAAGGTAAAAGTTCACTAATCTACACACACAATTCTGCATGTTCCATTCTTCTTGCCAGCAATTGGTTTAGAACAGGGTTTTTCAACCTCAGAAACATTGATATTTGGGGCCAGATTAATTCTTTGCTGTGAGGGGCTGTCCTGTGCGCTGTAGGATGTTAGCAATGCCCCTGGCTTCTACCCTCTAGATGCCAATAGCAACATCATTCTTCCCATCCCTCTCGTGTCACAACCAAGGTGTCTCCAGACATTGTCAAATGTCCCCTGGTCGAGAACCATTGGTTTAGGAAGCAGCAGTAATGCAATCCTGGCCGGTGAGCCATGTTATTACATGTCTATTTGATTCCTCTTAACGACTGTGTAATATTCCATGGGGTAAATAGCCCATCATTTATATAACCAGTCTATTGATGGATATTAATTTTTTTCGATTTCCCACTGTTACAATGTGACCATGAGCATCCTTGCATTTCATATATTTACACATTGGTGGAAATGAATTTATAGGCTATATGCCTAGAAGTGGAATTTGTGAGTTAAAGAGTATGCACAGTTTACATTTCGATAGATAGCATCCATGTGCCTGCCAAAGAGTTCCAAAATCTTCAATGCTAGTTTACCCACTAAACATATGTGTCCATTTTCACAGATCTTTACTAACTCTGGGTGGGGAGGGAAATCCATTTAAAAATATTTTTATACTTCAAATAGGTAAAAAATGATTATCTGTTGAAAAACCCAATTTTTTTTTTTTTAGTGGTGGAATAATGTTTCATTGAACAGAGATAGCACAATTTATTTATGTTTCCCTGATGTCGAGCACTCATTTTCTTTTTATTTGTATTGAAAGATTTCCCTTTTCTTAAATGAATGCAAATAGTTTTCATAATTGTGAAATTCACTGACAGAATTTTAAAAAATTTATTTTGAATAGACAAATAATAATGGTGTATATTTATGGGGTACAGTGTGCTGTTTTGATCTATTGTAGAAAGATTGAATCAAGTTAATTAATATTCCCATCACTTCACCAACTTATCATTTTTTTGTGGTGAGAATTTTAAAAATCTATTCTTTTAGCAATATTGAAATGTGCAATACATTATTTTTAACTGTGGTTACCATGCAGTGCGATAGATCACTAAAATTTATTCCTCCAATCTAACTGAAACTTTGTACTCTTTGATCAGAGTTTTTTAGGTTAAAAAAAAAATCTGTCTTCTGTCTTTGGGTTCTATGATTATTTAAGCTGTGTCTATAAAACACCCTCTCTCCAGGGCAAACTTCTCCATTAAATACACAATGCCTGGGACCCACAGTACTTTTAGGGGTCCACAAAAATGTTTCAATATCTTTTAAAATCAGTATAGTAAAAATATGGTATAATCTTTAAAAAAAAAAAGTCTTTTAAAATCAGAAGAAAAAGGTAAACTTTTTGGTTGAAGAAAATATTTTAATATTTAGTATAAATATATTCATTTTTATACCCATACAGTTATAAAATATAAATTTTTATTTATGTGTTTATTTTTATACAGGAAGAGACCCACGAAAGTCGTATTGGGACCCTGCTTGGTTTTAGCATATTTGTTCAAATCACATGGAACAAATCTAGTTGCTTCCACATGGAACAAGTGGAATGAAAGTAACAACTTGAACCTCAACGTGTAAAATAGTTAGGTGACTTCTCATCAGTAATGATCAGTTTTCAATTTTGAAATGTAACTAAATAAAGGAAGATGAGAAATACTTCACGTGTCTTTCCATAAGAATAATGAACTTCTGTTGTTTCTGACATGGGCATATCTGTGATCTGCCTTCACCACAAACATGGAGAGGGAAATAGAACACATATTTTTCATTTTTAGTTTCTTCACTATTTTGTTTTTATTGTTTGACTTATTAGTAATAGATGTGTATGGCATTCACTTTTCCCACATATTGCTTTAATGCATATTTTTGGTTTAAATAAAAATTTTTGTGCAAAATTATAAAATAGTAGCCTGGGAAGGCCCATTTGGACAGATGTGGCTTATTAAAAATCTCACATTTGTAGGAGTCTTTTAAAAATCAGAAATGGATCATGAGGCTGGGCGTGGTGGCTCACGCCCCTAATCCTAGCACTCTGGGAGGCCGAGGTGGGAGGATCGCTCAAGGTCAGGAGTTTGAGACCAGCCTGAGCAAGAGTGAGATCCCCATCTCCACTAAAAATAGAAAGAAAGTAGCTGGACAACTAAAAATATATACAGAAAAAATTAGCCAGGCATGGTGGTGAATGTCTGTAGTCCCAGCTCCTTGGGAGGCTGAGGCAGGATTGCTTGAGCCCATGAGTTTGAGGCTGCTGTGAGCTAGGCTGACACCATGGCACTCTAGCCCGGACAACCGAGCAAGACTCTGTCTCAAAAAAAAAAAAAAAAAAAAAGGAGGATGAGTTCCCAGCATCTTGCCTCTTGGACAGAGGAAACAGAACAGGAACAAAGCTGACGCAGCGGGCGAGGCTGGGCGGAGGGAACCTCTCCAGGCGAAGCTGAGAGGCGCTGGCTGCTCCTGTAGCTGCTGCGTGCAGGTAAGGCAGTTAATAACCTGCCTTCCAGCCCTGGTGTTAGAACACTTTCGGTCACAGTATTGTGGTGAATCATTTCCTTCCAAGGCTCAGGGTGATCTGTCACACAGGAGGGCAGGCATCTTTCCTAGATTTTTAACAACAATGTGAGCTGAAAAGGTTCCTCATTCCAGAAATGCAAAACAAATTACATAATAAGTATGTTCTTTAAAAAAAAAGCCCACATGAAGGTATAATGACTGGGAAGAGCAACTATGCCGGGGGAAATTAATCTCTAATAAAAAAAATGCTCGTCAAAGAAATGAGGAGGTTTCTCTTCCCTCGTCTAATTTGTAACAGTGACATTCCTTTCCGAAGGCAGGCGTATTTGCCTTAGCCGAGACTTTGAGGATTTCAACAGGGACAGAGGAGAGAAAAGAATAGTGGCAATGAGGAAACACTGGCCCTGAAATATTATTGCTTGCACTACAGGAGTGTTTGGTTGCCAAATCAATACCTTGGTTGTCCTTGAAAAACCCTGCAGGTCTGTTTTTAATAGCTTGCTACACGGGTGAAATTACACTGATTACTTAGCGAAGCCTCACCTTTGATCTACTGATCTAGTTAGAGACCTGTCACAGAGAGAGCCTGTGGCCCCAGAGATCATTAACAAATTAAAAGAAGAAGGAAGGGAAAACGGCAAGTTACAGAAATACAGGAAGTCTGAGGTTTGTCGGTTGTTGAAACATTTGATACTGTCTTTTAAGAGTCTCAGTGCTCTGAGAGCTTTCTTTGGGATAACAAAATACTAACATTAAAAAGCAACAACAATGACAACAGCAAAGCCACATACTGTTCAAACTCAAGAACAGTGGATCAATTCCAAATTAAAGAATGGTAGCTGGCATTGTTTTCTACCTCACTTCAAGAGATATTGTATATATATATATATATATATATATATATATATGCCTAAAAATGTTTCTATGCTACAGAGAGGTTAGCTGAGAAAAAAAATGTTTCTATTTCCTATTTACACAAAAGGGAAATAAAAGGTCATTTTCTTTCCAATTTTTGCGCTTATTAAACAGTGTGCCTTTTAAGCATTTATTTATTTTTAAATCAATAGACTATTTTTAGAGCAGTTTTAGTTTATAGAAAATTGGACAGTGCAGAAAGTTCTCAAATGCCCTCTTCTCCACCCCCCGCCCCCCAGCAGTTTGCCCTATTAGTAACATCTTGCATTAGTGTGGTACATTTGATACACTTTATTTTTCTGCCATTGAAGACAGAACACTTGACACACTTGATAAGCCAATATTAATACATCGGTAACTATTAATATATAGTAGTAACTAAAGTCCATAGTTGACATTAGGGTTCACTCTGTGTTGTACAGGTCTGTGAGTTTTGACAAATGCATAATGACATGCGTCCACCTTTGCACTATCATACAGAATAGTTTCACTGCTCTGAAAACCCCCTGTTGGGTTTCAGTAAGCTGCCATTCCAAATTCTGCCCTTTCAACATAACTGCTAATTTTTCCCCCCTCTGTTTTTCCTTCTCCCAGGGACTTTTATTTTAGGAATAGGTGAAAGCTGATTCTCCTTGTTGGCAGAGACCTACAGAAAGTCACTTTGTTTGGCAGCAACTTGGATACCCTTGGAAAATCTCCCCTCCTGTCCTGTGTATTTTAGCCCATGCAGAAAGATCCCAAAACTTGCTTTGCCGAACACCCAAGAGAAAGCCCCTTCTGCCATGATAGGACAGACAGACAAGGAACTGGAAGGTCTGTCCAACAAATGCTTGCTCCTCCCCCTTACCTTACCTTATTTTTTAGTGGCACATACTGACCATCTTATAAAGCTGCCCAGATTCAGGAATGTTCCATCCTGCCCTCCTGATGGAAGATGCAATGTGTTCCCAAGTCCTCTCAGTGGCTGCATGCATGTCCAGGGTTCAAGCCTGCAACTGAGCCCAAAGTCTTCTCCCAAAACTGTTTAGGTGGCATATTGCTAGGTTTTGGGGTGGAGAATGCAGAATGTAAAAAGTGAAAAACGACTATGCCTTATTCCTTTATTCATTAAATTCAACAAATATTTGAGTGTCTACTGTATGTTAGGCACCGCTGAAGAATAAGGCAAAATCCCTGCCCTCAGGCAGCCTACAGTCTTGTGGGAGAAGGCACATACAAAACACTC
>RJWJ010030014.1:0-20218 GCA_004363605.1 Indri indri | reverse complement strand
GGGGAGCATTTACTGGAAGCTGGGAGACACAGAGCTCTATGGACAGGGGTTCCTTTGGTAGAGGGACCCAGCAGAGAGGCCCCTGGGGAATAAATAACCCAACCTGACTCTTTGCCTCATTCTTCTTCTGCACTTTGATCCCTTTCCTATGAGTGACTCTTCCTCCCTTGGCCAAAACCCAGAAAGAGCACCCTTGACTGGTCCACCTTAGCTAGTTAGCCTACCCTAGGGCCAGAGCAGGCTGGAGGGAAGACCTGGGAGAGAAAATAGGTGATATCCAGAAGACTCGTATTAACTTAAAATACATCCGTAGGTATTTTGGTTGAAAAATGAGAAGTATTACACTCCAAAATAATGATTAACAATCACAAATAAAGTTATCCTAAAAAATACCTATTACAATGTTCACTTTAATTATATTATTAATATCTTATTGGGCCTTTAGAACATCCCTTCAAGACATGCCTTATTTACTGGGTTTCTGAAGAGTACAGCACCTTGCTCAAGGTACATGGTTCGTACCTGGTCAAGCTTAGATTCTAACTACTATGTCTTTTTTCACTGTAAAACACCAAAAATGAACCAAGCTGGGAGTGACTAAACAAATCATTTTGTTTAGAAAGACCTAAGAGGGTGTGAAGAAAAAATATAGCTAATTTTTTTGATAAATCATTAATTTTTTATGACATAATTCAAATATTAAAAAAATCTATGTTGCTCAGTTTTTTCATATTTTTCTCTTTAAAAGGAACTATACCAACATAATAGTACACTCAGAAAAGTTAATAATTCACTTACTTTGATGAATCATTTTATTTTATTTATTTATTTATTTTTTATTTCAGGGTATTGTAAGGGTACAAACATTAGGGTTACACTTTATGTCTTTGCCTCACCCAAGTGCGGGTTAAAGGCATGTCCTTCCCCCCTACAGTGCTCCCCGTGTCCTTTAGTTGTGGATTTACCACCCCCCCCCAATCCTTCTAATCCCTGGAGAGTATTTCTGCCATGTGATCAACCTAGTGTTGATCAGTTAGAACCAGTTTGATGGTGAGTACAAGTGGAGCCCATTCTTCTGCTCTTGTGGTGCCTCACTTTGGATAATGGGCTTAAGTTTAATCCAGGAAAGTGTAAGAGGTTCTAGATCACTGTCGTTTCTTATGATTGAGTAATATTCCATTGTAAACATGTACCAAATTTTAATAATCCACTCGTGGATTGACGGGCACTTGGGTTGTTTCCACATCCTTGCAATAGTGAATTGTGCTGCCATAAACATTCGGGCGCAGATGTCTTTTTAGACTCAGTTTGTTTTGTTGACTTTTACACCTCCACTGGGTGGATGAAGAGATGGAGGAGACAGAACCCGCATTTCCGCAGGGGCTGTGTTTCAGCATGAACCGAAGTTGGGCTTGACGCTGGGATCCCCAAAGTAACAGAACAGGCAGGACATGGTGTGACCACCACATGACTCAGACTGCCCCAGACTGACTCCCTGCCTTTCGGAAAGTCCCAGTAATAGAAGCAATTTTGAGCCACCACATTCCCCGGCAGAGAACCATTTTAATGTATGAGCCCGAATCAGTTGTTAGATGGGCTGGTGAGTTCTCCCCTCCTATGGCACAAAACAAGAGCATAAGGACGGGGCCAGCTCAGGGTAGAAGGATGTAAAGAAGACCCGGATCCCAAAACATTTCAGGGAGGGAGGTCTACTTTTGGGATCCTGAGTCGTAGGCAGCAATCTAGTGGGAGCCAAGGCAAAGACTGACGAAACAGAGGAGATTCCTGACTACATGTGCATAATCGTTTCTGGGACTAGCCACACGCGAGAGCCATTCTCTGGGCTCGTCTATCTCCAAGGCCATCTCACGCTCTAGTACCCTTACCCTCCAAATGAATGCAATGCTCCTTGTTTGACTGATGTAATGTCAGCTGCTTATCATCCTACTAAACTTTTTATGTGGCTGTGTCTTATGTTTCCTGCCCTACTGTGAATGTGTCTTTTATTCTGCACGTAGTGTGATGTTGACCCAGCGTCAGGACATAGATGTCTAAATGAATGAGTGGCATGAGGAATCACGGTGAAGAGTCTTTCAGATTAGGGCAGAGAGACAGGGAGGAGTGGGGGAGAGTCTAAGACAGGGATCAGGCTTCACCTCTCGGCCTTCCTTGGGAATGATCACTCATTTAGACAACTCCAATTTCCTGGTTTTCTTCTTTTGGTTAAAATGCATGTGCCTCTCCTCTCCGAGCCTGTGTTCTGGAAGCCCCGCACAACCTCAGCTACCGTTCCTCACTCCAGCTGATATTCCCCAGGCCTCCGCTCCTTTATTTTTCCGGCTCTGGGGAAAATCACTCTTTGCGAGAAGTAATAAATAGAAGCAAATAGGAAATAGGGAATAACTGCTTAGAAAAAATTTTAACATTTATTATTCCTTCTTGTGATTTACTTACTGGATTGGAAAAAAGTAGGATATACACTTTATTTCCAAGAAAAACGTTTTCACACTTAAATATCCTAAGAATTAGAGTTTGTGGTGCTACTCTCAGATAAGGTCACATTCTGGGGTTCCGAGGGTCATGAATTTTGGAGGGACACCATTCAATCCAGTAAACATCCTTTCTCACTAGCTTGGTCTTATAAGAGCAGAAGGCCACGTTCAAGCTTGCTTGAGATTTTACCCACACTCTGAGCCTTCGTTTCTGCATGCAAGCTTATTTATCCAGAGAGAAAAGAATTAGAAAGCTAGGCTTTCATCATTTGAATACACATTTAAGAGCGGCAGCTCAGACAAAATAATGTGCATATAAATTATTCAAAGCTCGCCTGCTTGTATCCTAATAAGAGTGGCTACCACATACTGGACAGTTACACTGTGTCAGCTTTAACACTGATCTTCATTAATAATAATAAAAGCTAAAACTTGATAATTAACAGACTGTTAGGGAATACGTCAAGTATTTCGTATGCGGTATCTCATTCAATCCTCATAACAATTCTGTGAAAAAAGTATTATTAGTATCATCCTCATTTTACAAATGAATAAATTAAGGCTTGCAGAAATTAGATAATTGATCAAAGGTAACAATATTTTTAAATGGATGTCAGAGTGCAAAGGTTACACTTTTAAACACTGTTCAATGTGGTCTCCCTATAAGAAAGACATTATCTTCTCCATTTGGCAGATAAGAAAAAATGTGGGTACAAGAAATTAAGTCATTGCCTGAAGTCTCACAGCTACTATATCTGAAATGCAAATCCTGAACTGTTTTCCCTTAAATCTATATTCTTTTTTAGCACCTGTTTTTAGCACCAAGTTTGGTTCTACAGGGACCCAGGTGATGACCGCAACCAAGAAAAGAGGGTAGTTGGTTCTTTGAGGATTCAACAGATCAAAAAAGTGGAGGCTGAACCATGGACATAGTGACCCGGACGGTTTGCCCAAGAGTCTGCATGCGAGAGCCCTTTCTTCTTGACGCTGAGACTCTGTGCACGGGTGAGCAAGACACTGCCCTCTGCTCCTTGGAGGCAGGGCCATGGGGACTCTCATATCAGCGGCTTCATGCTGTGGATGATGGCTCAACTCAGCGTTTGGTTTCAGGACTTAGGACTCAGAGCACTTATCGCCTTCTAGCTCATTACCTTTCCTTTTTTTTTTTTTTTCCTTTTTTCTTTTTCTCTTCTTCTTCTTTCTCCTCTTTGTTCATCTATTTTATAAACGTTTCCACAAAACACCCATAGGCTTCATGTAAATCATTTCCCCTTTGAGATTACCGCTGAGGTTTATTTTAAATTGTGTCTCAGTCCCTCTCTCTGAAATGGACTTAATAATATTATCTGCTTTATAGTTTTATGATCAAATGAGATAATGCTTTAGTGAGCAAATAAACATTAGCTACTATTAATTGAAGGAACATTCAGTTATAAAGAGAAATATACAGAGCATAGTTTGACCAAGGTAATTTCTAGCAAATTACAAACCATAATTTCAAATAGAAGGAGTCATCTACTCTTTTTCTTACACCCTGGTAAAAGTTTAACTATATCTCTGACTTTCAAGCATTTTTTGATATAAAACATTCTGTTCCACTTTTTCCATAAAGCCTTGAAATGTTTTAGAAATTCCTGCCTTTATGTGTCCGTATTGTATTTCCAATACCAGGTCTCGTCTGTGGAAGCGACATCAACAACATCAAAGCCAAAAACTCTTCCTCAGACTGTGCATTGATTTCTAATTAGGAAAATAAGTTCACCACATTTTGGGCACACTTAAACCTTTTTATTTTAAAATTAGAGGTTTTTAGTTTGGAAATAATCCAGGACAAGCCAAAAACTTGTTCTCAGCTTCAACCTATCCTGCAGAACTTTAGCTCTGACCTCAATTTAGTCACCGGCTTTCTCGTGGTTATGTAATCCCTGGTTTTGCCCTCAGAGAGAACTGCTGTAAGGCTCAATTTTGTCACAAAACTTCATCCCTAGGGCCAGAGAATAAAAACAAGGCCACAGTACAATGCCGCCTGACCACAGGTTCTTCAACAACGCCAGGGCTCTTTCCTACAGAGGTGTGTTTCACTGAGGAACCTCATTTTTTATGCCAGGCAGGCACACCTACTCTTTCCTTTGCTTTCATCAGTTAGAGGCAATGTGCATTTTATACTCACTCATTTCCATTTTTTCCAGGCTTGTTATAGTAGTGAGAGAGTGCACCTGTGCCATCCGAGAGGAAACTAGCAAAGGTGAGCCAACTCTTTAAAGACGCCATACTTGACCTTGATAATGAAACAGAAAATGACAAAGGATTTAGAATCAGTCTCGGAGGGACGGAAGGTAGAGGGGAACATCCCACAAAGGACATCTTTGGGATGAACCAGGGTGATCCAAATACATGGTTTTGAGCTGTGCTTCTTAAATCACCTGTGGTAAAGCCCCCTTCAGACCCTCCCCCAAACCATCATGGACTGATTTGTTCATAAAATACAAGAAGAATGAATTACTAGAAAAATAAAACAACAAAAATCCACCAAATGCAGGCTCATATTTTAAATTATTAGATTCAACAGACATGAATTTAATTTGGCAAGTTGCTGTAGAAGTTTCTAAATACTCTCAGTGGTAAAGCCTATCTCATCATGGACCACGGCACAGAGGATGGAGCCAGCTGGACCGCACTCTGAGTGGCACTGCCAGACTGGAAGAACGGTGGTCCCAGACAGCCTTCACCCTGGAATCACATGGGAAGATGGCCCCAAAATTGTGTTTAATTGAAAGGAGGGCACATGGGAGTTGGCTTGGTACTGTGTTTTTTTAACAGCTTCCCAGGTCTTTCCAATGTGCAACCGAAGTTGAGAAACATTGCCCCAGGATAAAACACCTTGTTCTTATGTAAGCTTCATTTCTTCCACGGACTGACAAACAGCTCAATCTACCGCAAGCACAATAACCCTGAAAGTACAGGGAACTTGGGCATTTCAGCCCAGCCTGGCCAAATTAAATGAATTAGTCTAGCTTTTATTTTTTTAGAAACAGTCCCGGAATTCATAAGGAAAACTGTTAAGGAATTCCTTGATGAAACAATGACATCCTTTGCTCTTATATCAACATTAGCTGAGCATGTAATCTAAATATGTTTTGTTTGTGAATTTATAAGGAGGGAGTACGTTTTATAGTGTGGTACACATGGACCTGTGTGTAAAACCAGACTCTACATTTTACTACTTGTGAGACCAAAGGAAAGTTATCTAACATCTGGGAGCCCTTGCTTCTTAAATACCTTCCTCAAAAGGTCATTTTGAGCTTTCGGTGAAATAACCCACAAAAATTGATTATATGTTAGTGTCTGGCAGGTAGTAGAATTACTCAAATATTAACTCTCACCCCCATTTCCAGGTCTGACATCTCCCCAGTATGTCCTTAAATGGCAAGCCAGTTGGCACCTAGTATAATGGGCCGTGGACCCATTCTGAGAGATCAGCACCCATGTCTTTTGGGTTGACAAATATTTTGAATATTGCATCTGCCCATCATGTTTCTTATGCAGAATCCGTTCAAAGTAACAGTGCCAGGCATTCTAAATTAATAAATTAGTACCTAGTATTGATTTTTCATGAGCATAATTGATGTAAAGAAGACTCCAGAATCTACTTGAACCTGGAATCTCATCAAAGTCAAGCTTTTGAACTTACAAAGCTGAGACGTTTCTAGGCCCAAGATAACCTCGTCATATCACAGAATCACAGGGAGACGGGATTCAGCATTATCCCTGATCTTCTCTCTAACCACCTTACAGATAACATGAAACACAGAGCACCTGGGTGGAACAGCAGAAGCAGAAATAGCTGACTCGCTGTGAGAGCAGCACTCTCTTTGTTCTTGGAAGCCCAGACAACAATGAAGCGCTCACTGGCTCAACAAGACCAAACAAAATAGTAAGGAATCGATGAACATTGTAGTTTTTATACTATTTAAAACTGTAGCAAATTGCTGCTTGATCTTCCTCTCTTTCACCTTTCTCATCCATTCTCGCAAACACTCTTCCATTTCCAGGTTTATGTGATATGATTATTTTTGAAGACGTAGACCTCCAAGGACTTTCCAGTTTACCTGCCGGGATGTGTTGATCCAGCTTTGGCTTCCCGTCTCTAGCAGCCAGAAATGGCAGTGCAGTGGGGTGAGCGAAGGAAGTCATGGTGACCTCTGCAGCCTCCAGCCTAGATGTGCACTGCCTTCGCGACCCCTCACATTTTCAACAATCAGTTCTTAAGTTTCATGTCTTAGGTAACACTCAAGTTAGTCTAACCTTTCCAACAGCCCAGGAGTTTGGTCCGTATTGTTACTTGCAGATGATTCTACCCTTTCAATGATAAGCAGCTCAAAACTTGTGTACGTTAACCCAATTGAGATTGAAAATTTCTTCCTTGTACTGAGACCAAATGAATCTTAAGAGTTTCACTCATGTTTCTACTTCCATGCTTTAGAAAATACTAGGCAGTGCTTCCCCCATCCTACAGAAGCCCCAAGAAACCTCCTCTTCTTCCCAAAGAAAGGCTTGCCAATATAAAACAGGTTGTAGCACAACTGTGAGGGTTGAGGTGGGGTTAGGGTGGATGACCTTCCTCTCAGGCCTGGACCAACCTACCACACTCCTGCAGTCCCAAACATTCTGAGAGCTCCCCCTAGACACGGTGCAATGAATTGGTCTATGGCCACTTCCGGTGCTAACATTCCAGAAACCTACTCCATTCTACCGTGATAGGTCCTGAGGGGAACTCCGGAAATAGATGCAAGGAGAATATATCACTGAACTTGACTCAGCGCTATGGGGAACGCCTCCCAGAGTCATGTCTGCCTTCTTCCCAAGGTCACACCTCTTGTTTTCCAGTTCTTAGGCATGTCACTCCCTTTCTAGTGGCCGTGACGTTTTGATGCCTGTCCTCTGCAAGAGACAGGCTCTAGGCTCAGCCTCTGTAAAGAAGAACTGCCAGGCCTTGCTGCCTTGGGGTCATTTTCAACATGTCCTCAGCCAGATACATGGCAAAATTGATTTTTCTGTGCTTTCTTTGTTTTTTTAAAAGGGAAATAAATGGAATAAAAAACAACTTGGATTTTTTTTTTTCCCCGCAATCCTTGACCCAGATTTGGAATTCTTAGCAGCCAGCAAACTCAGTTGGTGAGCTGAGTAAAATGGAGAATTTATGTGGAGCAGATATTAAACCCTTGCCTTATGACCAAAAAAAAAAAATCTGCTTTGGATTCTTTTCGTGAGCAGGGTGTGCATGCAGAAGCAAATTTTCTACAACTGCCAAACACAATCTCCGTGGCAGCTCTGACAGCTGGCACAGCAAGCCTGGAAAAGGATTAGCAAAATCTTCCCATGTCAGGGCAGAGCTGCAGGTGCCCTGTCCCCATGTGGCCTGGCAGAGCCAAAGGCATGAAGGATGAGTTGCAGCTTGCACCTGGCCTCAGGCCTTACCACCTGTGTTTGCAATGGTGGCGAGGGAAAACTGCAGGAAGAAAGGCCAGACACACCCCAGTCTCAAGGTTTGGAGTTGCTAAAGCAGAGCAGAAGTCAGCGGTGTTCACTGTGATTGAGGGTGACCCACCATTGTGTACCATTCAGTGAGTGCCATTGCATAACTGTTCTGTGCATAATTTCTGTTATTAAGAATAATTCAGCAATAAACTGAAATCCATTTCATGTGCATACAAGGACTGTTTTCTTCCTCTCTTGCCCTTGGGGATATCACCTGTATAATTTTCATTTGCTGAGTGTTTGACAGTTTAATAAGGTTAATAAGCACTTCCACACACATTACCCCACTTTGCTTCCGAAGCGGGGCTCTTTGTGAAGTTCGGAGCATTAATGTCCTGCCATAAGCACTTACTGGTCACTACTGGAGCTGACACTTAGACCTATTTCTCCTGACTCCGGTGACTCTCATCACCTCCCTGCTGTCATTCTGAGCTGGGTGATCATGGACGGGGTCCATGCTGGGGTCCACTACAGAAGAGCAGAGGAGCAGGGCTCAGAGAGAGCAGGGGTGATAACCCAAAGCCGACATGACCCTGTAGGCCACACAAGCTTGCAGACCCTTAGGCGATGGCAGAGTGTGGATAGGGTAACTGGGCAGTGTCCGTTTGCCTGGGACTCTCCTGGTTTGGGCACTAAAAATCCTGCATCCTGGGAACTCCCTCAATCCTGAGCAAAGCAGTGGCCTGTCAACCTGGGTATGAATGGTATTTTTCCTGTTTGGTTCCACCTGAATTTCTGGTAGCACTTCCAGAGTCAGAAGACTCTTAGTCCCCATACTCTTAGGAAATTCTGGAGACTTCCATTGTTGCTCCCTAAATTAACATAAATATATTGGAGACAGAAACGTCTCAGGAGTTTTGCAGAGCTTTGCCCTGAAGGAATATGTGAACGTGTTAGTTTGCATATTGAAAGCTGTTTCACCTCAGGAGGGAATCTCTGAAAGATCAGTAGCTGGCTGTATCCCACGATGGTGCCGCAATTCTCAGACCTGAGGTTTGGACTTGCTTTGAAAAGCAAAGCAGGTCTGCTAAGAGCCACAGGATGAGAACTGATCAAAGAGTGCCTGCCCGACAGACAGACACCTGTGGCTGAAAGCAATTAGCCCAAGGGACAGTTCCTGCTTAAACTCCTGACTACCTGTCTCAATACACAATAACTAGATAAAGAAATATGGAGCCACTATATCTCTGTTTAACCCTTCTGTTAAGTGATAAATTTACCTTAGAACTTAGAAGTTAATCTTTGAAAGATTTTGTAACCATTTGTTTACATAGATGGAATTAGTTAAGGGATCTGAAAAAGCCTTTTTTGAAAAACTTTTAACCTAAGAGGAACTACCTGTTGTTATGTAAATCCATTACCCCTGGCAACCAATCATTGTACCTATAAATGCTCATGTAAAACTTCACTCTTTGCCTTTTGTGATTGACGGAGAGATCCAAGACCCCCTGAGCACCCGCTTTGCCTATAATCTTTATAAATCTATAAAACTATAACTTCATCTCTGTGTATTTTTTTATTTCCATTATTTTCCATTTTCTGTTATTTTCTTATCCTTTGCAACGACCCCTGCCTAAGGGACCCGATTTTTTGCAGGGAGAATGGCCATCTCCCTGCATTCCATGACCCTATATTCAAGCTCTTCAAGACAGTTTTTTTTTAAATTTTTAATTATTATGGGGACATAGTAGTTGTATATCTTTGTAGGGTTCATGTGATGTTTTGATACCAGCATGCAATGTGAATTAATCAAATCAGGGTCATTGTAGTATCTATCACCATTTTTTACCATTTCTTTTACCATTTCTTTGTTAGGAACATTCCAGTTCCACTCTTTGAATTATTTTGAAGTATTCCCCAACTCATTGTTAATTATAGTCACTTTATTGTGTTATCAAATATTGTTCATTCTATCTAACTGTATTTTTAACCCATTAACCATCCCCACTTTATGCCCCACTCCCTGCTACCCTTCCCAGCCTCTGGTAACCATCATCCTACTCTCTGTCTCCATAAGATCAATCGTTTTTAATATTTAGCTCCCTCATATGAGTGAGCACATGCAAGATGTGTCTTTCTGTGCTTGGCTTATTTCACTTAATATAATATTCTCCAGTTTCATCCATGTTGTCGCAAATGGGAAAATTTCATTCTTTTTGTGGCTACGTAATATCCCATCATCACTTCCCTGCTCTCATTATGTACCTCAATTTCTTTATTCATTCATCTGTTGATGGACACTTTGGTTGATTCCAAATCTTGGCTATTGTGAATAGTGCTGCAATAAATATGGGAGCGCAGATATCTTCTCAATATATTGATTTTGCCTCCTTTGGTTATATACCCAGCAGTGGGATTACTGAGTCATATGGTAATTCTATTTTCAGTTTCTTGAGGAACCTCTATACTATTCTCCATAGTGGTTGCACCAATTTACATTCCCACCAACAATGTATGAGGGTTCCCCCTTCTCCACATCCTTGCCAGAATTTGTTATTGCCTGTCTTTTTGATAAAAGCCATTTTAACTGGGGTGAGATGATATCTCACTGTGGTTTTGATTTGCATTTCTCTAGTGACTAATGATGTTGAGCATTTTCTCATATATTTGTTAGCCATTTGTGTGTCTTCTTTTGAAAAACATCTATTCAGATCCTTTGCCCACTTTTTAATCAGATTATTTGATTTTTTCCTACTGAGCTGTTGGAGCTCCTATATATTCTAGTGATTAGTCTCTTATCAGATGGGTAGTTTGCAAATATTTTCTCTCATTCTGTGTGTTGTCTCTTCCCTTTTTTGATTGTTTCCTTTGCTGTACTGAAGTTTTTTAGCTTGATGTGATCCCATTTGTCCAATTTTGCTTTAGGGTATTACTAAAAAAGTCCTTGCCAAGAACAATTTCCTGAAGCATTTTGCCAAGGTTTTCTTTTAGTAGCTTCATAGTTTCAGGTCTTAAATTTAAGTCTTTAATCCATTTTGATTTGATTTTTGTATATGGTGAGAAATAAGGGTCTAGTTTCATTCTTCCACACATGGATATCCAGTTTTCCCAACACCATTTACTAAAGAGACTGTCCTTTCCCCACTGTACATTCTTGACATCTTTGTCAAATATTAAGTTCACTATAGATGGGTAGACTTATTTCTGGATTCTCTATTCTATTTCATTGGCCTATGTATCTGGTTTTATGCCAATACCATGCTGTTTTGGTTACTACAGCTCTGTAGTATAGTTTGAAGTCAGGTAATGTGATTCCTTCAATTTTGTTCTTTTTGCTGAGGATGGTTTTGGCTATTCTGAGTCTTTTGTGGCTCCATATAAATTTTAGGATTTTTTTTTTCTATTTCTGTGAAGAATATCATTCATACTTTGATAGCGATTGCACTGAATCTGTAGATTGCTTCAGGTAGTATGGGCATTTAAACAATATTGATTCTCCTAATCCATGAGCATGAAATATCTTTCTATTTTTCTGTGTCCTCTTCAATTTCTTTTATAAATGTTTTATAATTTTCATTATGGAAAGGTTTCAATTCTTTGGTTAAGTTTATTCCTAGGTATTTTATTTTATTTGTAGCTATTGTAAATGGGATTACATTCTTGGTTTCTTTTTTAGATCATTTACTGTTGGCATATAGAAATGCTACTGATTTTTGTATATTGATTTTGTATCCTGCAAATTTATTGAATTTGTTTATCAGTTCTAATAGTTTTTTTGTGTGAAATCTTTAGGTCTCTCTAGATATAAGATTATGTCATCTGCAAATAAGGATAATTTGACTTCTTCTTTTCCAATTTGGATGCCCTTTATTTCTTTCTCTTGTTTGTTTGCTCTAGCTGGAACTTCCAATACTTTATTGAATAACAGTGGTGAAAGTGGGCATCTTTCTCTTGTTCCAG
This sequence comes from Indri indri, assembly GCA_004363605.1. Classification (NCBI taxonomy): domain Eukaryota; kingdom Metazoa; phylum Chordata; class Mammalia; order Primates; family Indriidae; genus Indri; species Indri indri. The sequence continues at coordinate 8,288 of RJWJ010030014.1, read as the reverse complement.
ATCTTAGAGGAAAGGCTTTCAGTTTTTCCCCATTCAGTATGATATTGACTGAGAGTCTGTCATATATGGCTTTTATCATGTTAAGTTCCTTCTAGATGCAGTTTTTTGGGAATTTTTATTACGAAGGAATGTTGAATTTTATTGAACGTTTTTTCAGCATCAATTGAAATGATCATATGGTTTTTGTCCTTCATTCTGTTGATGTGATGAATCACAGCGATTGATTTGCATATGTTGAACCACGCTTGCATCCCTGGAATGAATCCTGCTTCATCATAATGAATAATCTGTTTAATGTGTTGTTGAATTCAGCTTGTTAGCATTTTGTTGATGATTTTTGCATCTATGTTCACCAGAGATATTGGCCTATACTTTTGTTGTTGTTGTTGTTGTGTTTTTGTCTGATTTGGTATCAAGGTAATACAGGCCTTATAGAGTGAGTTTGGGAGTATTCCTTCCTCCTCAATTTTTTGGAATAGTATTGGATTGATATTAATTATTCTTTGACTACTTGGTAGAATTCAGCCATGAATACATTGGGTCCTGGGCTGTTCTTTGATGGGAGACTTTATTATTGCTTCTACCTCATTATTGTTATTGGTTTATTCAGGTTTTAGATTTCTTTCTGGTTCAGTCTTGGTAGGTTGTATGTGTCTAAGAATGTATCCATTTTTTTCTAGGTTTTCCACTTATTGGCATACAGTTTCTCATAGTAGTCTCTAATGATCCTTTGGATTCCTGCAGTGTCAGTTGTGATGCCTCCTTTTTCATCTCTGATTTTATTTATTTGGGTCTTCTCTCTTTCTTCCTTATTTAGCCTAGCCAGAGTTGTGTCAAACTTGTTTATCTTTCAAAAAGGCAACTTTTTGTTTTGTTGATCTTCTGTATTTTTTTGTTTCAGTTTCATTTATTTCTGCTATGATTTTTATTATTTCTTTCCTTCTACTACTTTTGGGTTTGGTTTGCTCTTGTTTTTCTAGTTCTTTGAGACGTGTCATTAGGTTGTTTATTTGAAGCTTTTCTACTGTTTTGGTGTAGGCACTTATTGCTACAAACTTTCCTCTTTTTATTGCCTTTTCTGTATCTCATAGGTTTTGCTATGTTGTGTTTTCATTTTCATTTTTTTTGAGAAGTTTTTAAATTTCCTTCTTAATTCCTTCATTGACCCAGTGGTCATTCAGGAGCATATTGTTTAGTTTCCATGTGTTTCTATAGTTTCCAATGTTCCTCTTGTTATTAATTTCTAGTTTTGTTCCATTGTGGTCAGAGAAAATACTTGGTATGACTTCAACTTTTTTGAATTTTTTTAAGACTTGTTTCGTGGCCTAACATATGGTCTATTCTTAAAAATGATCTGTGACCTAAAGAGAAGAACATGTATTCTGCAGCTGTTGGATGAAACATTCTGTAAATATCTATTAGGTCCATTTGGTCTCTAGTGCAGGTTAAGTCCAATGTTTCTTTGTTGATTTTCTGACTGCCTAATGCTGAAAGCGGAGTGTTGCGGTCTCTAATGATTATTGTATTGGGGTCTATCTCTCTCTTTAGCTCTGATAATATTTGTTTTATATATGTGGGTGCTGCAGTGTTGCACACATGTGTATTTAGAATTGTTATATTCTCTTGCTTAACTGACCTCTTTATCATTATATAATGACCTTTTTTTTTCTCTTTGTACAGTTTTGTCTTTTGCAAGACAGTTTTTACTGAGCCTGGACGTCAGAACATTTTGTTTCAAGTGGTTACATCTTAAATATTTTAAAAATTCAATCAACCAACCCATAATAATAATAATCATCATCATCCAGCAACCAATTGGAGTCAAGTTAATAAAAATGACATTTGCTACTGATTACGAACCAAGCAGTGTACTAAGTGCTTTATGACTCTCACCACTAATCCTCAAGACACCCATGCAATGTGGTTACTATGAGTCCCATTTTATGAATGTGGAAGCTGAGGTCATGCATATTCAAACAAGCCTCCAGACCCTGAACCAAGTGAATCTGGTTCCTGAGTCCAGATTCCTGTAGCACACTTCTCAAAGTTCCTCTAAGTTCCCCTGTATCCCGATCCGAGCAAGTTAGAGATCCATGGGTACTTTGAGGTAAGCATTAAAGGCTCTTGGAAACTTTTGGAATGCAAAAAGGCTCTTATAAACTATGGAGGGTCAAAGTAATTAGGAGATTGAGTACCCCAAGAATTGTGGGATTCATAGAATTTCATAATATTTCTTGTGAACCCTATGCAAACTTTCCTACGCAAAGATTCCTCTGGTAAATTCTCTGAACCTAAATTTATGACTTACCTCCTATATAGCCAACATGACCATGACTTTTTTAGTTCAATTTTGTTTACCTTCCAAGTTTCAGCTTTTGAATTTTATCATCTAATCAGTTCCTATGGAGAATGAATTAGAACCATTAAGACTTATGCCGATATTAAACCTCACTTGATACACTTTTTTTGTAAAATTTTGTTTCTTAGATTAATATGCTATAAAGTTTTGCCAAGCCCTTAAGAGAGAGATTATCAGCTGAGTCTTTTGGCATTTGTGCTGACACCATCCATGTGGTACTCTTTTGCCTTTGTTCATAAGTAAATAAGTTTTTGTTGCTAAGATAAAGTTTGGTTTCTTTGGCTTGGAAACTGAGACTCAGAATGCCTGTCCTTGTCCATACCTGCTTACCTTTGTCTGATAATGCTAACAAAACACACTGGGTTTTTTCAGCATTTACTACTGAAATAATGGTACTTACTTATAAGCCCAAAACTCTGGTGTCATTATATCAAGAAATTACTATCTGTAATGATTAAACAGCTATTGCAGAAGAGCTAAGCACTCAACCCAAGTAAATGAAAACCCTCTGGAATTTGAGAGCCAATATGTAGGCTGGATTGCAATTCCCCTTCAGCCCCTGCACTGGGCACATTTGTGCTGTGTACACACTATACAACCATATGGGACAACTCTGTGGATAATGTCATTTGGGGTCAGATGATAATTTCTCTACGTGCAGGCACAATAAGTTTTACTTAACTTTTTATCCTCGAAATACCTAGAAACCACAGTCATCCATATTTATGTTTTATAATCTCCCAACTCTTCTTGCCAAACCTTCGCCTTCTATTCCAATTTTTTTTTTTACATTTCTTTGGCCCTTTTGTCATTAATATTTAATCGTATATTTTCCACGAACTACATCAAGTCTTTGTAGAATAGAGTGTAAGTACAAAAGTACACACGCCTCTCTTAAATCAGCTGTCCCTGGAAAAGCAGCTTGCACTTCAGAAACATACAAAACATTTTTTTATGAATTGTACTGAACTGAATTAAGCTAACCTGTTTTTATATCCTTCAAAATAAGGTGGATAGGAATACTTTCAGCCCTTTTCAGTAGGTTTTAGTATGCTGCGTATGTTAGATCCCTACTCTTGGTTTGATCATAATAGTTACTGTATTTCTTTTCACAACTTTGTCTGCCAAGCGTGGGGCTGGTGGACCATTGAAAAGCTTTGAAGGCTGTGAGTCATGCTGCTGAAGGCAGAACTTTTGAGGCAGAATATTTATGCGAAGGCACACAATGCTGTTATTTACAGCAGAAGGAACTGAGTAGCAGTCAGAAAAGGTCCCTGGTTACAGAAATACAGAACCAAGAGAAAGACAGGATGGGCACTGCTGGAAAAGTAAGCTGAACATTTCTGTCGCGTCATCGTCATGATCTAATAATGTGGGGTTGATTCTTAGAACTGCGGATCCATTAAAATGAATAAATGCTTGAGGATATTTCCTGAGGAATGAAATGTCTATTAAGCAGGAAATACCGTGTGGAGCATTTCAGAGAATACCAGTAGAGCAGGATTAAGTTGAAAACAGCCTAAGACACTGGAGGAAAATAGAGAAGTGTGCTTTATGTTGGCATTATGAATAATTCACATTCAGGAGAGCTGGCCATGTGCTCTGGTAAGCAGGGTGTTTCCATAAGGAGACTGTAATCGTCTCAGTAGCACATGCTGCTTCCCCTCTGTAGTTCAATGGGAACACCAGGGTCTCATGGCCAACTGATCGAAAATGTTTCCTTCTGTTGACAATGAAAAATGCTAATTCTGGATTGCAAAGTGGACAAGAAAACATCATGCTTTTAAAATTTCTCAAGTGTATAGTTTCTATCTAAATGTAAGTTTAAACGTTTTTTAAAAATAAGACTATATTGTAGATAAAATACGTTATTCTTTAAAAAATAATAGTCCATAGAGTTGACATTAACTTTAGAAATGACTTTCACATTTTTTTCATTTGCAAGTAAGTCAGTATAGTTTCTCATTTTACATGGGTACGCAATTGCTTAAAATGGTAGGTGTCTTTGTTTGTTTGTTTTGTTCTTATTTTAACAACTTTGCATTTAGCCTACTTTAAGGTTCTGGGAAAATAAAGATGACATGTGAAGCCTGGGTAATGTAACAAATCAGGAGGTCCTAGAGTTTGAAATAATTTTTCCTAGAATTGAATAAAACCAGAATAAAAGCATCCTAGCTTGAGTCAGCAATTCGGCAAAACCAGACTACTTGGGGGAATTTATTTTACACTGTAGAAACTAGCAATTCTACCCATGGTTATTAATGAATCTTAGGGTTGGAAGGAATCTGAAAAATTTGTGGTTTCATTCAACCAACAGATGCTTCAGGTCTAATTATGCTCTCTCTATAAAGTGGATATCCAGCCACAGTTAGAACATTTCTAAGTATGAAGAACTCAGTTGCCTCAAGGAAGCACTTTTCGATTATAATCAGTGATTCAGTGTATAATATATAAAGAGCATACAAGATATATAATTCTAATATAGAGCTACTAGTGTGGCTACATGAGGGTTATGGCTTCCCCAAGTTGCTCTAGTGTTTCAGTGTATCTCATGAAAGGAGGGGTTCCCTTTACATTGGGGATTACATTCTTTTGCTCTGTATAATAAATCTTTTCTTTTTCATTGAAAAAGTAAATGATAATTGTATTAGTTTGATAGGGCTGCCATAACAAAGTACCACAGACTAGGTGGCTTAAGAGAAATTTATTTTCTCCGAGATCTGGAGGCTAGAATGCTGAGATCCAGGTGTCAGCAGGGTTGGTTTCTTCTGAGGCCTCTCTCTCTGGCTTGCCGATGGCTCTCTTCTCCTTGTGTCTTCACTTGTCCTTGCCTTTCTGTGTATCTGTGTTCTAATCTCCTCTTCTTATAGAGATACCAGTCATGTTGGATTAAGTCCCACCCTAATGAGCTAATTTTAAATTAATTACCTCTTGAAAGACCTTATCTCCAAATAGGTACCTTCTGAAGTACTGGGGGTTAGGACTTCAGCATGTGAATGGGTGGGGGAAGGAGCAAGGACACAATTCAGCCCATAACAAAGACTATTCTAGAACATTTGGAAAATCAGAAAATATGAGGGAAAAAATTAACAATAATCTTACATCCCCAGCCTACCACCGATTGCATTTTTGTTTGTATTTCCCTCTATGCATTTCTCCATCCATTTTTATGTAGCTGTACTCACACAATATATATTTGATCCTGTTTTCCAACTTAAGTATCTTCTCAACTCATTACAAACAACTTATAAACATTTCTAATTTCTATATTTGCCACAATTTATTCCATCACTTCTCTATTATTGTTTACATATTTTCTTTTATAAATAGTGCTGTGATGACCTCTAAAAAATATATATATTAATATTTTTTTAGCATAACATTTTCTCAAGGTAGATTTTTTTAAATAGAATTATAGGGTAAAAATGTCACAACATGCTTATGTCTAGCTGTGTCCTGCAAATTACTTTCCAAAGAGGTTGACGTGAGCGAGATGGCCCATTTTACCACCCCTCGGACAATACTATGTATTCTTCTTAAGTAAAAAGTCATTGTTGACTTGAGAGGCAGAGAATTGTATCTCATTGTATTTATTTATTTTATTTTTTTAAAAAAAGACTTTTTATGACTGTGGAGAACAAATACTTCACAACCTGTTCATTAACCTGCTACGCTTTCCTCCTTGTGCGTGGATCTCCCGGGCTGTATATGGGAGGGGGCAGGAGTGTTAGGATGGAAGTCCTAGAGCTTTCCTTACAAATCTGATTAAGCATGTGTACATCAAACATGGTCATTTTTATCATTATTGCTGTAAGTGTTTTTCCCTGGGGAGTACTTGATTTCAATTTGGAAAATTTACTTATTGTTTCTCGACACACAAAATTTTTGTTCTGAGAAGCTGCTTCTTTTATGACTTTTTTTCTGTCATACTAAGATTAGAAGTTCCTCCATGCCCCCATGATGATATTTACATTTTCACTGATTGATAAAATCATTTGATTTGAAAAGTAACCCTTAACTATGAGTCCACCTGGAATTTGTTTCAGAATGTGGTGTGAAGTTTCTAACTTCAACATTGGATAAAATTACACTGCGACCCACATCATTTTCCTTAGAAAGGCAGATGGTGAATTAAGTTGAGTTCCTGGGTGGCTTTGAGACACCCGTCTCTTTCCAACGTGCCATTTCTCACATTTAATCTCTTTGCCAAAGTCATTTAACCACCTAAAGGAATCTCTCGGAATGTTGCTTTAGTTGATAAGATGAGGGATAACTCATTTTGTCTCTAAACAAATGAACTGAAATATTTTATAGGAGTTATAGACAGATTTGGGAGTAAGAAAGTGGAAAGAGTTTCTCTCTCTGTCTCTCTGTCTCTCTGTGTCAGAATTCAATAATCTTAGCAACACCATTTAACGGATTAACTCTAGCAAAACCAGTTGAAGGACTGGAGGGAGGCCAGTCACTCCACGCCTAATTTTCATTTCTGTAATATGGGAAGCTTTAACTTGCTGTACTATCAAGACTTGCCCGATGCAAAAACTGGGCTAGCTGCAAAAAAGTTGCAGAGATGCAAAGACACAGATCCACAGACCCCGTCACCCAGGAGCTACCGTCACAGTCCATACATTCCGTGACATTCACGGTCCCCTTCTTCTCTTACCACACCAGTTGTCTAATTCCTTCACCATTCATTGCCACATGACTATATCCAGCAATTAAATACTGGCTTAAATTCTTACAAACACAAGCCAGCAGCATTTTTTGTTTTACGAATTTGTCCTCTGTGAATAAATGATACACAGATGAGAGTTCTGTTAGTCTATTGCATTTGAAATTGTAGCAAAAAAAAATCTAGTTTATTGGAATATTATGTGAATATCAGGAAAACAAATCACTGGATTGGAAGAAGTGCACCTCAGGTCTAGTCCAGCCCTGTATCCCGTGTGCTGTGTGACCATGGATCAGTCATTAGGCTCTCTGGGCTGCATTTCTCATCCATCAAACAAAGGGATACACACGATGATCTATAAGGCCTTACAATTCTAGAGTTTGATGAAAACCATTCTGGGAAAATTAGAATATTATATGCACTCTTCTGCCCAAATTAATATGGCATGAGGAGCCTGTATGTAAAGACATAATTAGGACCCATTATAACACTGGCCATTTTCTAAGGTTATTAAATGCAAAGCAGCTGTGCTATGGGAACAGAAGAAACCCTTCTCCATTGAGGAAATAGAATTTGCCCCACCGAAGGCGAAAGAAGTTCGCATTAAGGTAAGAAAGAGCCTTGGAGTACATGAGCCTAAAATGTTCTCCCACCTGTATCGAGTATATCAGTGTTGTGAGGTTGAATTCTTAAATAAGCAGATGTTTCCAAAGTTTGGGATATTAACTCTCTCACTGGCTCTTGTATATTCTCAAGGGTCTGGTCATGCTGGATGTGAAATTAATGAGTTCATTGTCCATTAAAAAACCAACAGTGGTGATCTGCTCTATTAGAGCTTTCATTTGTTGAATTTTTATTGATGTAGTGTGTGATAAAAAAACAGTTAATAATCACAACCACTGACTTCTTTTAAAATCTTCTGGAAGTCAGATCGTGTTGAGATTACTTTTCACAAAGATTGGGGAATTCATTTGTGTCTGTAGAAACTACAACTTCCAGGAGTGTTTCCCCCCAGTCCTTTGGATAGAGACTGGCCTGCGCTTCGGATCCCAGTGGTTGAGCAGGCATTAGTACCCGTCTTTCCTTGACCCTCTCCCCTTACCTGAGCACTGTGGTAAGACTTTGCTCAATTACCTTCTTGCACGCCATTTCCTCTACCCTTCATTAAGAGAGTCCTAGGAGGACCAAGCTATAAAAATCTACTTTTGGGCAACCACACGGGGACATCTGCATCCTGGTTCCCCCACAAGAGCACCA
>RJWJ010030013.1:0-20228 GCA_004363605.1 Indri indri | reverse complement strand
CAAAGCCCTATTCCCAGAGAGTGGCCATTATTTGACCTCTCTGGTGGCTCCCTGAAGTCCCCACTCACAAGACTGTCTTTATGTGATCTGACTCAGAGCTCACCCAGTGAGAAAAACCTTTTCCCTAGGGCATTTGTCAAAAAAAAAAAAAAAAAAAAATCAGAGGCGACTGTTTAACACCATGGCTATCTGAGGCAGTAGATAACAATTGGGGCAAACAACAGCTAACCAAAAAGCTTAAAAGGGAAAGCTTTGGAATGAGATGCCCATGATGTCATTGAAAAGCTTGGACATTTTCCTGGGGTTGTAGATGGCCATGCCCGTGCAGAATGCTGTGAGCATGTTCAGGGCTATGCATGTGCTTAGGAAAGGCCTGAGAAAGCACTAAGCTCTCACCTCTAGCTAACCTTGAAGTCTCTACTAGCAGGAAGTGAAGGCTAAGGTGGAGTTGTCAGGGGCCTGGCTGAGTGTGAAAGTGTGCCCCAACACGCACACAGAGCCCCTCAATAAAGTAAAAAACTTATTGGTTCCAAGACCTCTAAGGAAATCTCTATGTAGTCACTAACTGACCACTAAGCTAATTGAGCAGAAACTTCAGTGGCCACGGACAACAAAGAATACAGATTTTAAAGAATTAAATTAGTTCAGAAAAATCACTAAGCAAGCAAACAACAAAAATAAGCTCTGGGAAGGGTGAGAATCTGATTTCCAGAGCAGCCACATTATATTGTCTAAAATGTCCAGTTGTCAATGACAAATTATGAGACATGCAGAGAAACAACAGTGTACAGATGGCCTGTACACAGAAAAAAAGCAGGCAGTAGAAACTGTCCCTAAGCTTGCTAAAGATTTTAAATTATCTATTTTAAATATGTTCAAAAAACTAAAGGAAACTATATCTAAAGAGCTAAAGGAAAGTACGGGAATAATCTTTCAATAAAGATATAGAAATTATAACTAGGAACCAAATAGAAATTCTGAAGTTTAAAATTATAGTAACTGAAATGAGAATTTCACTACAGTATTCAACAGCAGATTCGAGCAGGTAGAATAAAGAATCAATGAAATTGATGACAGTCAATTGAGATTATCCAATCTTAGGAAAAGAATGTAGAAAAATGAACAGAGTTTTGGAGACCCACAGTATACCATCAAGCTTACAACATATACATAATGAGAGTTCCAGAAGGAAAGGAAATAGAGAAAGAAGCAGGAGGAATATTTGAAGAAACTAGAGGTCCCTGGTTCAGACAAGGGACTTAGAATGATAGCTTGAAAGTTTGGATTTTAGCCCTGGTATCAGATACTTTCAGTTTTCCTTAAAGTAGCAGGCTTATTTCGTTCATTTTTGAGAAAATGTCTGTCAGATACCCAAGGCTGAATAGCCATCATTTGTCCAATATTCTTTCAAGGAAAAATCATACTCCACAAAAAATCACACTCCATTATTCTTCCAAGTGAAAACTATACTCCACGAAAAAAGTTCAGCTTGCAATTTAAACAATCACACAGGTGCTTTTTCTCAAGATGACCGTCATCTCTGTGAAATCCAGCAGAGGTGCTTGTTTCCCATTGTATTACATAGGGTATTAAATGGGCTTTTACTCAGTTACCAAGATTTAATAAAATTACCCATTTTTACTGAGGCATCAAGGACATTATTAAGTAAAACTTTTTATTTGTTGTTTTTAACCGTGACTGTATGGCCATGAAGAATTCTATGACGACTAATGTAGTTTGGGACCGCTGCCTTGATTCATGCTAAGGCACCAACAGATTCACCCTTCTTTACTATTTACCATCAGTGCACGTGTCAACACAGTGAAAGGACAAATAATGTTTGAATATTTTTATGATAATAGTTTTGACTTTTGAGATCCCCAAAAGGGCTTTAGGGACCCCCAGAGGTCCATGGAACACACTTTGAGAACCATTGATTTAAGCTATTCACCAAGGGAAGTTTTAATACACTCTCAGCACCCTCTCACAGTGGCACACCTGGCTGTCGCACCCTGGAAGATGGGCAATAGCATGGAAGATTCACCATTTTCCTTGGTTTGATCATTTAAATGCCCTCTTAGGCAGATGAATGTATCCCTAATTTGCAAAGGGGAAAGAAGATTTATGTTTGGGCTCCACACCCAGAGATTCTGATTCAATGCTTAATATGTGGGCCTATGTGATTTAATTTTGGGCAGGAGGAGGCTGGTTCCATCAATTCTAAAGAGCTAATTCTGGAAATTGCTTGGGATCCAGCTAACTTAGCATGAATTTCGTGCTTTGGAAATGGAGGTTAAAAATATGCTTAAGCTGGGCAGGCTCATGTTTGTAATCCTAGCAATTTGGGAGGCCGAGGCAGGAGGATTGCTTGAGGTCAGGAGTTCAAGATCAGCCTGGGCAACACAGTGAGACCCCATCTCTCCAAAAAAATATTTAAAAATCAAAAATTAGCCAGGCATGGTGGTGTGCCTGTAGCCCTACCCACTCCGGAAGCTGAGCCTGGAGGATCACTTGAGCCCATAGTTTTAGGCTGCAGTGAGCTATGATGATGCCACTGCATTCTAGCCTGGGTGACAGAGTGAGAGTTTGTCTCAAAAAAAAAAAATTGTGATTAAAAACTAAGAGGGACAAAAATCCACAGGACCAGTAATCTTATCAAATAGGAATATAAAGACAAGAGGTCGAGGAATAAAATATAACAAGTGCAAAAGGAAGACACAGAACAGTGATTTATTTTCTCCAGCTACCAGTACAATATACTCATCAAAAATGATAGACTTTGAAATCCCTACACTTCAATCATTATCAGTACAATACTCTAAGGGTGTTGTGTTTTCACATGCATTATCCCATACAGCTACCCACTGACCATTAAGCTGGAAGATTCCACTGGTACAAATAAAAATAAAAATCAATAACCTCATGTGGCTTGAAAAGTGGATCATCCCAGGCTTACTGCTGTTCTCCTCCCTTATTGTCTGCCCTGGGGCCATGTCCCCACTGCTGACAATATGAAAATTGCTGAAACTCAAACTGTGTGATTTGACCAGGAGCCCTGAAGACAGGGTTTGTTTGTAGGAGGAGTTAAAACTACTGGCTAGAGGTAAGATTTGGAATCCTTTCTGGAATTTAGATATTATACAACCACCGTCCTGCACCACAGGCATTCCATTTTATTATGCTTTCCACTTTCTTTCCAGTGGAAGAAAACAAGATCTGGGGACAAAATGTCTGCGGTGTCATCACCGTCACCGCTGCAGCCAGGAATGCGGGGGTGTGGAGGCCTCTGAAGTGTCCCCTCCTGTGGCTCTGAATCCTCTGAGCCTTGCCTCCCCCTGCAGCAGGGAGGGGGAAGAGGGCTCGGCTCAATAAATAATCACACGATGACATCCGTGTCCTTTCCTCAGACATAGCACCAGGTTAAGGTCATAATATTTTCTTACACTAAGTATCTGTATTTTATTACCTGCCTAACTGCTGCTGTCAATTGGAAAGGCTTTTGTTTTTTTCCAAGCGCCAAAGCTATGTTTGTCATAAAGATGAAAGAATTATTATGCTGGGAACATGCAGAATTTCCTGATCACATTTTCTACAAGCAGCCTGACACATTTCAAAACTAATGAGGAGATTCTTCATGCATTTATCAATTTATTCCACACATCCAAAGAGCCCAAAGGGACCCCAGAGCTGCACCCCTCCTGGGCCTGTTTGCCGCCCAGATCGTGGAAGGTTTTCCATTCCATACTGAGTGGTTTCAAGCAGACCAAATAGTCATTGAGGGAGGAATGGAAAATGATTCTGTGAGATACCCACTGCGGTTTACACAGCAGACTGGGGGTGAGGAGGGGATGTTCTTGCTCCCCTTACTTGATGTGTCCTGTGGCCCCTGACTGAGTAGGAGCACCCCATTCTCCCATATGTCCTGTGGAACCTACTACTACATACGCCTGGCACACTGCGTGGGACTTGAGAAGGGAAACAAGAAATTAGCATAAGACTTGGTTTCTTCCCTAGGGGAGCTGTCAGTTTTGCCAAGAGATATGACTTTCAGGTATTAAGTAGGGAGCAGTATGTGATTTGCAAGATCTAGTATCGTCGGATTCCAGAAGGCACAGCTGAGGCAGCGAGTGCTTTCGGTGGTTAGGAGGGGAATGGTCAGGGTGGCCCGGACCTTCAGGGAACGGAGCCAGGAGCAGGGACCTGGAGCCCAGCAGGAAAGGATTAAACTTTGGCTGGGTGGGGAAGTGGGGAGGGCATTCCAGGCAGATGTACCAGAGCTGGAATGGTCAAGTCGCGTGTAAGGGACAGCAAAGCAGTGGGCTGGCACGAGAGTCGCAGAAGGTAGGGCTGCGGGGAGAGGGCCCCGAAGGACAGGGGCTGGGTTGGAAGGAGCTTCTGCGTGGAGGGCTCAGAGTTCTGTTCAGGAGCACTGCGTGCAAGTGAACTGCAGGAAAATTTACTTTTCTTCTTCACCCAAGTGCAAATGTGTGCAGATTGCAGAGGCAGATTGCAAAGTCAGCGAGCCGGAGTGGTTAAGCAGAGACTTAGTGGCGAGCATGCCTAGTTCGCGTGCTGGCCCATCCGCCGTGCAGCGCTGGACAAGCTACTTAACAGCTCTGGACAATAGCTGCACCTACACCAGCGGGGTGACACGGAGATTAAGGGAGTTAATGCCTATCAAGTGCTTAAAGCAGGGCCCGGCGAACAGTAAGCGCTAAATCAGTGGTTCTCAGCCCTGGCTGAACATCCAAACGACTTGAAGTGCTTTTTAAACATACCAACGCCGGAGGATTTTTAGGGCAATGAGGTTACTCTTGATGGTCCTATAGTGGTAGATACATGTTATGACACCTTTGTCCAAACCTATAGAATGGACAGCACCAAATGTGAACCCTGACGTAAACTAAGGACTTTGGGTACTAATGAGGTGTCAACAGAGGTTCATGGATTGTAACAAAAGTACCATGTGCGGGGGCAGAGGATATAGGGGAACTCTCTGTTCCTTCTGCCCAATTTTGCTGTGAACCTAAAACTGCTCTAAAAAATAAAATCTATTTAAAAGCAAAAAAAAAAAAATACCCGTGCCAGAGCCCCACCCCCATCTCTCAAAAAATACAATTGAGCAACGTGACAGGGGTGAAACCTTTGCCATTGGGATTTTTTGGTTTTGGTTTTTTTTTTTAAAGCTTCCAGGCTATTCTAATGGGTGGCCAGCGCTCAGAAGCACTGACCTAAATAAACGTTAGCCCTTGTATCATAATGAACGTGCTCAGGGAACAGGCAAGTTGACTGTCTTTGCATGGGGACGTGTGGGCAGTGGTTTCCTCATTTGGCACAGAAGCACTGCACTTCTGACGGTTTTCTGAGCCTCTGGGAGCAAGGCAGATCCGCCAGAGATTCTTTGATCAAGCAATGGACAAACTGATTTCAGAAAGGAAAAAAATCTGTGGCATTACTACCATCAGGCTTACTTAATAGACGACTGACTCCTCTTACCCAGATAAGTCAGAGACCTGCCCCTGACCTTACCTCCCCTCACCCTCCTTTATTCTTTTTAGATGGGGTCTTGCTCAGTCGCCCCGGCTGGAGTGCACTGGCTATTCACAGGTGCGATCATAGCTTGCCGTAGCCTCGAACTCCTTCCTGGCCTCAAGCGATCCTCCCACCCAGCCTCCCGAAGTGCTGGGATTACAGGCGTGAGCCACAGCTCCTAGCCCCTCCTTTATTTATTCTCTTTGAATGGACACATTGCATAATTGCTGGTTTGTTAAATGTCTGACTCCTCTTATGATCCCTGTGCCGTGAGATCAGGGACCACAGGGTTGCTGTATCCCCAGGGTCTAGAACAGTCCCTGGCACGTAGTAAGTCTTCTACTGGATGGCTCTATGCTCTCTCTGGGCTTTGGGGGACCTATAAAGTGTAAGGAGTGGCCTAGACCAAGTGGATTTGACCAATTTAAGCAGGTCTTAGTGGGGGGACTTGAGCATCAGTTTTGGTTTTTTTTTAAAGAGTTCCCCAGGGGTAATGTACAGGCAGGAGGGTGCCAATCCTTAGGGCAGGGCTTCTTGTGTGTTAAATGTGCACACAAATCACTTGGGATCTCGTTAAAATGTTCTCATTTGCTAGGTCTGGCAGGGAGCTGGGATTCTGCCGTTCTAGCAAGCTCCCAGGAGACGCTGACACTGTTGGTCCAAAATCAAGCTTTGAGCGGCGCTGTCTTAAAGTCGCTTCCAGCTCTGCGACTCCAACATTTCTATAAAAGGTGAATGTCCCTTTAGTAAATTCTCAGGAAAATATCGGCTGTCACTCGAGTTGCTGCTCAATTTGAGCTGAGTTCCTTAGTCAATGCCTGACAAGCTGCCCACACATACAACTCTGTGGGTGTTAAGTGTTGGTTTTGCTTTTTAAAAAACATTAACTGCTGGACCCGGGCAGGGGGAATTAGCGAAACCAGACAGGAGGACTTCTCTCTCAAAAGCAGTCTCCCAGATCTGTGATCAGAGAAGAGACCCATCACGATTCAATTGCTTCTCTTTGTCTGCTGTTCTGTCGTCAGGGCCTCGGTGCCTGCTGTGTTCTGTGTCCCTCTTCTCTTCATAACCCAACCATCTCATTACGCCGCCTCGCTGCTGTCTGCGGGTGCCCGCTGGAGGTGGCAATTGTCCGCAAACAGGAAAGCAGGAACCTGGGGGAAGGCTAGTCAGGGCTGTCAAGGAGGCTGTAACCGGGGAAGAGTGTCCACCCTGCCGGAGCAGCAGCCCCAGGGAATGGGGATGACAAGGACAGTAAGGGAGCAGCCACATGATGACTAGCTACTCTAGTCATTTGGATGCCACCCTGCCATTCAAATGGTGACAGGAGCTGCTGACACGGTGGCCTTCTCCTACAGGTCCTGCAGAAGGCCTGTTAAAAAAAAAAAAAATGATTGTCTTCACAATCCCCTTACACAGCAGAGCTTCGACCACCAAGAAGCCACAGTGATTGACATCATTTCCCCGGGTTCCGGTGGCTGTACGTGGGATGGCTCCTCCCCCTGCTCTTGGGCAAGACTCCACGAAGACTAGGACAAAACCACTGGTGCATTGTGTTAACTCCTTCCGCAGATCTTTACCAAATGTCACCTGAGAGACTGGCACCATGCTTGGTGCTTGAGACGCAGCAGGGAACAGGTCAGACAGGTCTCTGCTCCTAAGGTACTTCCATTCCGCGGAGTCCTGCTCCAGTTGGTGGAGAGTCACAATAAATAAAGACACGAATAAATGTACGTTATGGCTGAGGACAACCCAAGTGTCCACAAACAGGCGAATGGAGTAACAAATTGTGGTAGATCCACACGCTGAAATACTGAAACATGACTCAGCAATAAAAAGAACGAGTTACTGATATGCCAGACAACAAGGACAATTCTCAAGATAATTGTATGGCAGGAAAGAAACCTGATACTCTATGATCTCATTTGTATAAAATTCTGCAAAATACGAACAAGTCTGTAGGAATGGGAAGCAGAGCAGTTACTGTTTGAGGATGGGTGGGTAGAGAGGGGCAGGAAGGTGGGATTGGGTAGGGACCTGAGAAATCTTTTAAGGGTGGCGGCGTGTTCACAGTCTTGGTTGTGTGGATGGTTATATGGGTATATGGGTATATGCATGCATCAAAGCTGACCAAACTGGACACTTCACATATGTCTAGTTCATTATATGTCAGTTACACCTCAACAAGGCTGTTGAGTGTGTATGTGTGTGTATGTGTGTGTGTGTGTGTAGGTGTATGTTTACATACACACATCATGTCATGTGCTAAGTGAAAAATAAAGCTAGGTGAGGAAGGTAGGTCATGCTGGGGGCAGGCAGTGCTATTTTAAATGGCTGGTTGGAGAAGGTCTCCGGTGACTTTGAGCAGAACCTGAAGGAAGTGAGAGCGCTAGCCATGGGGCTACCTGGGAAAGAACATTCCAGGGAGCAAAGGCCCTGCACAGGCAGCGTGCTACTAGGCCCTACTCACACCTTCAAGCCCTGTGATGGCTCAGAACTGAGGAAATGCTCTGAGATTAGTGCTGAACAATTACCCTCAAGCTCCATGTGCCTTCTCTGCATCTGTCCTGTCCACAAGGTAGTGTCCATGTCCTTGGCCTGAGCCTGGCCTCTTAGTCACACTTCACCAGCTCTAGAATCTACACTAAGATTCTCGTTCAAGAATTCAAAGGTCAAGGCCCGGAGTGGTGGCTCAGGCCTGTAACCCTAGCACTTTAGGGGGCCGAGGCAGGAGGATCACTTGAGGCCAAGAGTTCAAGACCAGCGTGAGCAAGAGCAGAGAGACCCTGTCTCTACAAAAATAGTCAAGTGCCTATAGTTCCAGTTATTTGGGAGGCCGAGGCAGGAGAATTGCTTGAACCCAGGAGTTTGGGGTTGCAGAGAGCTATGATGATGCCACTCCACTCTAGCCAGGGTGACAGAGTAAGACCCTATCTCAAAAAAAGAAAAAAAATTCAAAGGTCCATTTTGACCCCACCTTCTCTGAAATGCTGTGGCTGGGCAGCCTGATTCCACTTTTTAACCTCTTAGGATCAAGAGTGACTGATTGTGCCTAACAACACGGAAGACCCCAGGGTCAAAAGAGTTAACATTTACTTAGCATTTGCTAAGTTCCTTATGGTATTACCTCATTTCCTCTTCACCCACCCTGCAAGGTAGATACTGTAATTATTCCCATTTTACAGACATGGAGTCTGAGGCAAATAGAGGTTAGGCAACCTGCCCAAGGAAGAGGTAGGGCCACAGCTTGCACCTGGGTAGTCTGAAGCTCTCACTTCAGAGCTGGCCCTGGTCAGTATCTACTTACGGCCTCCCAGAGTGCTGTAAATCTCTGATTCTGAACCAATGGGCTCCTGTCCACCCCCACTGGTCCTGGCCTGTGCCTGTATGTGGCCAGGACACCTTTCATATTTGGGCAATGCCATCCACTGAATTATGCCCCCCTATCCATGCGTTGAAGCCCTGACACCGCCCCCCCGCTATGTGATGGTATTTGGAGATGGGGCCTTTGGAGATGATTAGGTTTAGATGAGGTCGTGAGCGTGGGGCCCTCATGATGGGATTAGTGCCCTTATAAGAAGAGACACCAGAGAGCTTGTACACCCACTCTCTTGTTGTACCATGTGAGAACACAGTGAGAAGGCAGCCTTCTGCATGCAAACCAGGAAGAGGGGTCCTACCATGCTGGCACCTTGATCTTGGCCTTCCTAGCCTCCAGAAGAATGAGAAATAAATTGCTGTGGCATTTCGTTAGGTCAGCCCAAGCCAACTAAGACAGGCAGGGTCAGGCAGCCCATCCCAGCACCTAACCTGGCTCACAGGCCACGCCCATTCTCAGGTTCATCCAGGGCCCAGGTGTGGGGCGTGGCCTGGGGGTGTTCTGGAGGACCCAGAGTATTGGCTTCCTCCCACGTGAGTGGGACTGCAGCTGAGGCATGGCCTCCTGTCTCAGGAGCTGGTTGTGGGAGTCAGAGAAAAGGGACCACAGGTGCTTTGGAGAGGACGAGGCAGGAAGTCAAGGAGATGCAGCCTGGAGGTAGACGGGGAGAGGCGCAGGTCCGAGGCAAATGATAGTTCACAGGGAACTCCTGGCAAGGACAGGAGAGGCTTCCGGGTGTGATGGGGCAAAGGTAGAGGGGACCTGGGGGCTTTCATGGGATGCCCTCAGCTGAGCGCATGAGGGGGAGAAACGGGGCTGGGCTACTCAGGACAGAGACATGTTGCTGGACGGAACCTCGTTCTAAATCTTGCCCCTCTACAGAGTGGGGACGAAACCCTTCCCCGGGCTCAAAAGGCCTGCTTAGGTTCCAGCCCTGCCTCTAACTAGCTGTCCACCTTTGCCCAGTGACTTCTTTATGATGTTCACCTTGGAGGGAGTTGGTCAGATGTTCTCTAGTGCTAAAACCCATGATTTCTAATCAGCAAGACTGCCCAGCTTTTCAGAAGTGCCTGCCCCGATTCTGTGATTACTAAGTAGGACTGTACCCCAGTTGGCTCAAGAACTTCCCTAATGTTCCTGGTCTATCCTTGGTTCTCAGAGGGTGTCGATGGAGTGACAATTTTAGACACATTCAATGCGTGTCCAATTTCTAGTGATTGGTGCACCTTTCTGTGGCTGTCCCAAGGTCTTGGGAGGGGCTCTTGGATTAATCTGTCGCCTGCCCCCCTGGCTAGCATGATTTGCCCTCGGGAGTCAGCACTGTGGTGGGAGCAGCTGCCCAAGTTCTGGTCCCCAGGAAAGGGTGAGTGACTGTCCCTGGGCCTGGGCTATGACCATCCACTTCTCAGAAACCCTTACCTACTAAAGTCACAACCAGAATCTGATGATAGGCAGTGGATTCTCAGAAGGGACCTATCACCCTGGGGACTAAATGGGAGTCTCTCGTCATACCCTCAGGCTCCAGGTGTCCTCTGAGTAATGGCCTTGATGCATACCTGCTGAGTTCATTCAGAAGAATGTCACAGGAGCCCGCCTCAGCTTTGTGCTGGGAACACAGAAGCCTTCTGGGTGCCAGAAAGTTCTACCAGTCATCCTTAAGACTTGTTAGACCTACTTAAGCTCACAGGAACATGAAGTTCACAAAATGCTTTCCAATCTTGGATGAAAAGCATTTTCTCTCTTAGCCAAGACGTAGCAAGATTCAGTCATCTTTATTTCTACCCAATGATTCCTCGATCAAGCATATTAATTACATTTTACCCTCCAAAAGGGAAATAACAGAGAGGAAAAATACTACCTTTCTTACCTCCAAACAGTCCTATTTTAATTAGTTCCAAAATTATCATTCGAGGTGCAGAGCATGTGTAAAGCACACAAATACTCAATAAATAAATACTGATTATTTATTGAGTATTGTAAATTTTTTGCCTGTATTGTTTTAATCCCCACAACAACCCTATTAAGAAGGTACTATTATTGTCCCCATTTTACAGATGAGGAAACTGAGGCACAGAGAAGTTAAGTAACTTGCCCAGGATGATACAGCTGTGGATCTGGGATTTAATTCGATATCTTCAGATCCTGGCTCCCAATGGTGGAAATAGTATTCTGTCCTTTGTAAGGGAAAGTGTTGGTGACAATTCTACCATTAGCACGTTACATGCTTTGAGGTATTTCTTCCAGGAATGGGAATATCTTTAACTGATTCACCTATACTCACTTGCCCAGCCTCATTCATGATCAATAACTCATGTTTTTCAGATGTCTAGCAAAGGACTTAGCTTTCCTTGGGTGAACATGAATAGAAAGAGGCTGATGGCCATTCTAGAAGCTGGACAAAGCATTTGGCACAGACCAGCACAAACAATTCTCAAACCAGAGTGGCTTGAGGAATGTAATGTAGTGTCCCAAGGCTTCTGGGGTCTGTCTGCCCATGGGGATGTGAGGAACAGCTGGGAAGACTGACACATTACTGAAGTCACAGATTCCACCTTCTAAAAACCACCCAAACAGGGTCACGAGTGTGAGCACATATAACGAAAACAGTTTAAACCCTTGTCTCTGGGTCGCAGCACTCCTGTTAAATATCCATTTCTTTTCCTGTGTCTGTTTCCTCCACAGGACTGTGAGATCATGGAAGACTTTGCATTCCCTGTTTAGCACAGCGACTAGAGTGTATGATGGGCTCTTAATGCTTATTGGATAAATGAATGGTTAAGAATGAAAAAAAATTATTCTCCAGGCAAGGGGAAGCCATAGATGGTTTTTTTGAGCAGGATAAAAAAAATTGCAAATAGGTGATTTAAAAGATTAATTGAGCATTCCATTAATGGATGGAGGGTGCAGTAGTTACAAAATTTGGCATTAATTTCTCTTATCTGAGTATGCACGCCTTGTTGCAATGCGACCTTGCTATTGCATTCTTTAAGAGGTGAAGTCTATTTTCCTGCCTCTTTTTTTTCTTAATTTTATTTATTTTTATTGGAGATGGGAGATAGGCTGGGCTTGAACTCCTGGGCTCAAGTGATCCTCCCACTTCAGCCTAGGCAACATAGTGAGACTGGGACTACAGGCATGAGCCACTGCTCCTGGCATATCTTCCTTCCTCTTAAAGCTGGCTTGGCCCTGTGACTGCTTTGGCAGGAGCATGAGACAGAAATGGTGGAGGGGTGGAGCTCAAGAGATCCTGCAGCTCTGTTATCTCAGAATTCTGTCCTGAGACTGCCTTCTAAGGGAGCCAGTTCCAGCCTACTGGAGGATGACAGCCCCGGTGGAAGAAAGCTGAGTGGCCCAGGCAACAGCAGCACCAATTGCTGGGCCTATCGGGGAAGCCATATTGGACCTTTCGGCCCAGCTAATCCCTAACCTGACCCAAGTGGCTTCAGTGAGCATGAAGGAGCCAGGCATAGCCAGCAGAGAACCAACCAGCCAGCCCACAGAATCACCAGGAAGGATAAACAGCTGCTCTTTGAAGGCCCTCAGTTTCGTGGTGGTTTGCTACAGTTTCTCAACCTCAGCGCACTTGACATTTTAGATTGGCTCATTCCTTATCGTGGGGGGCTGCCCTGTGCCCTGCCCAGTGTTTAGCAGCATCTTTGGCTTCTCCCCACTAGATATCAGTAGCACTCTACCCTCTCCAGTCGTGACCATCAAAAATGTCTCCAGACGTTGCCGAATGTCCCCTTGGGGCAAAAACATAAATGACCCAGAAAACGTTACTGATTTCTCCTTCAAATCCTGGAGTAATCAATATCCAATTTGGGGCAGAATTGAAAAATATTATTTGGCCTTGACCTGGAGACGCCTCCCAGATGGTCTAGATGCACCCAGCTGGTGTGTTGGAACCAGCACTACGTTATCAGACAACTCTGGCCAGACCTGTGCCATGGTAGGCAAATGGCAGCACTTCCTTTTACCAGACTGCTCATGTACACCATGTTTTGGTTTCCCAGGGCTGCCAATAAACTACCACAAACTGAGGCATAAAGCAACAGAAGCTTATTCTTTCACTGTTCTGGCAGCTCGAAGTCCAAAATCAACATGACATCAAGGTCATGCTCCTTCTAAAGGCTGTAAGGAGGGGTCTTTCCTTGCCCCTTCCTAGCCTGTGGTGGTTGCCGGCAATTCTTGGCATTTCTTGGCTTGCAGTCATATCACCCCTAACTCTGCCTGTCTTCACACGGCATGTTCCCTCTGTGTGTGTCTCTGTGTCTGTTTTCTCTTTTCATGAGGATACCAATCACTGAATTAGGGCCCACCCTAATCCAGTAGAAGCTCATCTTAACTAATTATACCTGCAAAAATCCCATTTTCAAATAAGGCAGCATTCCGAGGTTCCAGATGGACATGGGTTTGGGTGACACCATTCAACTGTGTACACTCTGTAAGCAGATGGGTTGTGGCGACCGTGCCATTCTCCTGGCCCGTGCTCTGCAGGGCCTGCCCCTGGCCCAGCCCCTGCCGGGCTGTGCTGCCCAGAGAGCCAGAGGGGCCGCCTCGCCCTCGTCCACCCAGGCGCTGGCTGGGCTTTGCTGTCCTGCCGTGTCCCCTCACCTCCCTCCTGCTCTCTCAGCACCGCGGTAGCGTGATTGCCACCATCAAAGCAGGCCTCCTAGCTGAGGAGGGGATATATCTGTCTAGGTGTGGGTTCCTGGACAGATTTTTATCTGTTGCTTTGCTGCCTCTCTTTAAATTGTGTCTGTAAGAGACCACAATTCCCCGTTTGTATACACACGGTTGCAATTTGCTTTCACTATGAGGTAGAAAACATCTCTTTGCATTTTCCTCCCCCCTCCCGGCTCCCACATCCTTTAAAAAAAAAAGAAACAAAACTCTTTTTCAAGCCACGGTGCATACCATAATGTGATTATTGATGTTCTCTCTCCCTTTGAATGCGTTCTCGGTGCTCTATTTCTCTCTCCTGCCAAGCGCACTTGACCTGCGGTGATGTAAAGGTTACAACTGCACTGATAAGTCCCTTCCAAGCTGTCCCATTTGCCCGAAGGGCCCCGGTTCGTGAGATTAGTGTGGTATGAGGAGGAAAGTGCAGCGAGAACAGGGGAGAGGGGACTCCGGGGCAGAAGAAAGATAGAAAATCAAAAGGTCTATAAATACAACAGTCGCGCTCTCAGCCTCAAAGCACAACTGCAGATTAGATTTGTTAAGCCAAAAAAGCCTTTGGGAAACCCGGAAACAGGAGCTTTCAAATATCTAAGAACTCAGATTTAATGACCCAAAGACCAAACTAGGGTAGATAAAGAAAAGTACTTTTCTTTCGGCTATGAGCTAATCCGGTGGTTTATGGTGCATGGCAGAACATCTCGAGACTGATATTCTAACTAACAACTAACTTTTAATCTTTGCATGGCATTTGCACAAAATATCATTCGTTTTCCTAACCAGCTCTTAACATACTGGTATAAGTCAAATTACTTTGCAGTTGAACGTTTAGGATGAGAGCATTTTTCACCTTGGGCAACACATTGGAATTGCCTGGGATTTAGATCTACTTGGTCAAGGGTGAAGCCCAAGCATTAGTGGGTTTTAAACGCTCCCCAGGCAATGCTAATGGGCAGCCACAGTTCAGAACTACTGGGGTAAAACGTCAGAACTTTCGAAGATCATTAGTACCTAGTGTATTTACTACTGAGCAGCAAAATGGGACCACGTCTATCATCCAACTGCTCTACCACCTCTTCTTGCATTAGGACTGAATACTTTTCCCAGTACGGTGGGCTGCTTTTCTAAATGGCAGGTCAGGAGCCCCAGGAGCTTGGAAGCAGTGGATTCTGGTACATTAAGTCATCGATTTTTACCATGAACCACTGCCCTGCTGGACCTCTGAGCACAGAATAGTGACGCCCTGCCCCTTCCACAGTACAGCTTCCCTTCCTAAGTTTCTCCTCCCTATGTTGTGTGTTTCCCACTTTGACCTGCACAATGCAAAACATTAACAGCAAATCTCAGTTCTTAAAAGAACACACATCAAGCATCTCTTCTGGCCAAAATGTGAGTATAATATTTTGGTTTAGTGTGAGACTAAAATTAATCAGTCAAGAATTATATACTGAGTGCTCAGAGGGAGACAAGGAAGGGTGAGAAACACATAAAGAAGTTCGATGTGTAGATCCTCAAGGATCTTACCGGGGTCAGCAAACTATAGCCCACAGGCCAGATCTGGCTCTTCACCTGTTTTTATAAATAAAGTTTTATTGGTACACAAGTATGCTCTTTTAAAAAAAGCATATTATCTATGGCAGAGTTGAATAGTTGTGGCCTATTTTGCAACTGGCCTACAGAGTTTAAAATATTGACTATCTGGCCCTTTATAGAAAAAGTTTGCCAGCACTGAACTAGACAGACTAACAACAATAGATAGATAGATAGATAGATAGATAGATAGATAGATAGATAGATAGACAGACAGACAGATAATAGATTAGGTAGAGAGATAGGTAGATAGATGGATAGATCTACCTGTCTATCCTCAACAAATATTTATGTTGCAGGCTCTAGGGGGATGCATTTGTGTAAAACAGAGAGGACTCCTGCCTCCTGCAAGGCCCACAGTCTACTGAACTATTCATCAATCCTGAGCAATAAATAAGCACCCAAAGGCATGCCTGTGTAAGCAGATCAAAGGAGAAGAGAGTGTTTGAGGCTAGACAGATCCATGGGTAACTGGAATCACTGTGAACCTCAGAGGTGGATTCTAAGCGAGGTGAATGAATAGATATCCTGAGTGCCAGGCTGGATGTGCTGTCAGTCAGATGAAGCAAGCATTTCAACCATGGTAACATGGTCTCTGATACTACTTTAAAACCAAGGGGTGGATGGGAGATAAGAAAGTCAGTGTTTCTTGGGCAACCACTACATAACACAACTTTTACAGGCATTAAATCCTTTCATTTTCTCAGTCACCTTTTGTTTTACAGATGCAGAAATTGAGTTTCAGAGAGGTTAAATAACTGGCTAAGGTTTCCCGCAGAGAAAATGGCAGAGCTGGAATTCAACAAGTCTTATTTTTTTACTGTCAGACCTAAGGCTATCGGCACACACCCGTGCCTATCAGGCATCTTCATGCCTTGTTCTGCAAAAGCTTCCAGCTCCTCAGAGCCCCCACGAGAAACCACAACCAATCCACTAGTGTTGGGGACCAAGAGCACAGACTGCCTGCCCAGCTTCAACCAGAGCGGTTCACATTTTCTCTGCTTGACTTATCGAGTTTTCTGATTTCATGGGAACAAATAGTTCTTGGGGGAACAAAAGAGAATTAGAAACCACTGCATGGGACCACACTACTTCCTAAAATAAAGCCAGAAGCTATGGTTTCTAGCCTTAAGTCCATCACCCATTTGCTGTGTGATCAGAGTCACTCCCTTCTTGGAAGGTGACGTGACAATGCCAAGCTCCTTTCGTGCTTTCTTACCTTTCTACAGAGAACAAGGCTAAATGAAAAGCTCGTTTAATGAATGAGAATGTCTGGATCACCTTGAATAAGATTGCAGATAAAGTTTAACTCCATCCACGGCAGCAAGTTAGGGGAGTATAATTAGTTACTGGGCAGAGCTCAGTAAATTGTCACTGCTGAATGCCTTGGCTGGTGCCTGCCAATAGCATCTAAAATTAGGACTCCAAAAGCAAACAGGAGCCAATCTTTTGGGCTTACCTCATAAGAACCAGCACATGACAGAATACAGGGATATTAGTAAACAGTCCACAGGGGCATAACCACTTACCGTGAGAGATGTAATACATGAGTATACTGATTCTCAAAGAATTCGTAACAGGAAACAATGCCACACTCATCTATGGCTTGACCATTCTTAAACCAAGTTACCTCTGGCTTGGGCTGACCTGATGATAAAGAAATAAGAATATGCTTATTACTTTAAGTATTTTTGGAAAAAGTCATAAAGCTATGAACAAGATTGGGCAGTAAGCATTAGGAATGCACACGATGGATTATGTCAGTTGGGGAACTGAAAAGCCTTCCCCTCACTGATACAAACGTGTTATTCAGTAAACACTACTGAGCATGTTCTGTATCTAAGACAGTCCTGTGCTGGGGAGTGTGAATACAAAATGCAAAATGCTATTCCTAACCTCAAGGAGCTATTAAGAAATAGTATCCAATACTTGGAAATAAGGCAAAGATATGGATGGAATCTTTTTTCAGTGTCATATGGGGGAAAAGGCCCATCCAAGAATAATTTTGGGGCATATACTTTGTTTCACTCAATGGTAACTACTGATTAAAATTCCCAGATGTAGTGAAGTTATATGTTAACTTACAGGTTTTTATCCAATAGAGATGCAAATAATTTCCATCTAGCAGAAAAGATAACATCTTAAGTTATGGTTTATTGCCTTATAGGTTATTAACTGGTGTTACACCTAACCCAGCAATTTTATCCTAACATTACCTTATTAAATTGCCTATAAATACCTAGCTCCTCAGGCCATAATACTTTCTGGTTTCCTCTTTAGCTAATAAGTTTAATAAAATCTATGAAATGTTCATTTCATATTTGCAAAGGAATCAGTTTACCTTTTTTGAAAATTATACTTTAACAGTGCTCAAAGTCAAGTGTGTTAGTTACGGTACAAAAGAGAAAAGAACAAAGTAGATTAGCAAATGCCATTTTCTTCCTGAGGATGAACAAGTCTGGAATATAGGTTTCCCAGGCTGGTACTATGCACATGTGACTGATGTCAGCACAAAAATTGGCCTACACTTTCTCCCTCAGACGGGTTCATCTTTCCCTGGTGACCGTTAACAGGATGTGATGCCGTTGGGCTAATCTGGTAAAACCCTAAAACCCCAGGAATTTCATCTACCTCTTGGGATTTTTTCCCTCTTGTTACAGGACAGGAAGGTTTCCAGTGTGCTTCAAAGAACCTTCTCTTTTTAACATTTTTAAATTTTTAAAAATTTTTTGTAGAGACAGAGTCTCACTATGTTGCCAAGGCTAGTCTTGAAGCCCTGGCCTCCAGTGATCCTCCCGTCTCAGCCTCCCAAAGTGCAGAGATTATAGGTGTGAACCACCATGCCCAAAGAGCTTCCTCATTAGCTTCCCTGTCACTAAAAATTTATCGAAATGTGTCAGGAAGGAAAGGAAAGCCCAGTATTTGGAAACAATGCATCATTGTAAATTCATCCCAGGAACATTCTTGTGTCCTGTCTTATTTATCGCTTGATTTTTGACAAGTGACCCCAGAGACCACGAAGATAAAAACTCCGTGTTATTCGAAGGTCATAGGAAGAGGAAAGCCAAAAGGGATTGGGAAGGAATAAAACAAAGTCAGTGAGACCTGCACCACGGATGGGACCTGGAAATGCTCAGTGTCCCTTGTCCCTCCCTCTCTGTGTCTCCCAGCTGGGCCACCTCTATGCCAATGCCACCTGAATGTGCTTTTGGCAAACTGTAGGTCCTTTCTCCTTGCCTCCTCCTTCAGTAAGTGCCTGGGTAGTTGTCCCTGGGGCTAGGAGCAGACAGACCCCCACACAAGGATAAGTCCTTCTCCAGCGGCTGCTTGGCAGACAGAGCCTCTTAGAGGCAAATGACTCAACCGCCAAAAATGGTTTTCCCTGAAAAACCACCAAAGGGGTTGCTGATTATTTCATTTCTGCCTGTTCTTATCAGGCTTGTGTCTACCTTTCAGTCAGTTTTATTAGATTCCTTTTTAGGAAGCACTTAATTGCTCCTTTTTGTGTGTGTGCATGACTTTTTTGAAGAAAGTATATAAAACACGTGTAAGCCGGGCCTGGGGAACTCATTCTGAGCTCTTGGACCACAGACTGATCAGGGCTGGCTGGTTTCCCCCAGTCTCCTAGCGGCTGACGGGTTTTTTCCCTCTATGCAGTATAGATCTGAACAATCAGCCAGAAATGACGCTTGCATAGGGAAGTGGTATCTTGTACCTGTGGGTGGTTCTCTTTTCTCCCTGCACTTGCTGGAAACCTCACCTGAAAATCCTCCCCTGGTTTCTTTTGAACCTACCTGTGGGTCACATAGGGACAGCCACCTCCTGAAGGTTTCAGAAGTCTCTGGCTAAGGTGTGTGGGGATCAGCAGCCAAGTTCAGGGTTATGTTCAAACACATGGGGGCTCTACTCTGAAGATTCAGAGTCAACCTGCACCTCTTCACCTGTCTGAATGGTGATCACCCAGCGTGGAGAGAGAAAGCTCTCAGCGTGTGCAGTGCATGGTTCCACACTGCAGCCTCTAGGGAGACAAGGCTTTGTTATGACTTCGCCTCGAGGAGCTGGCCACTTCCAAGGCTGGCCTATCTCTCCGGACTTAGGAAAAAAGGAGTCAAGCGAAGAGTTTCCCGTCTTCCCCCAAGAAACACCATTGGTGCCTTCGCATTTTCAAGAGTACAGACATGACCCAAGAAAGAAAAGAGAACCACCCACAAGGTACAAGATACCACTTCTATACCCAATTATTTTGTTTCTATTTTCTTTTAATGATAAATCTTCTTACTATTGGGGATACCAACACTTGATCAACTCTGAGTCATTTATTCTCCAGCCCAAGAGAGATTCCAGGCCCCTGCTCTTTCTCCGCTGGGCACCCTTTGCCTCAGTTTTAACCTTTTTGCTACTTATTAGCACATCTGAAGAAGCCAAGCGGTGGGGAGTCTAATTTAGCCAGTTTTGGCAAATCAGTTATAGAGTAACAGACGAAGAGTTGAATATATTTACTGAAGTGACATGATTCATGCCATTTCTATGTGCTACAGGAAATTAAGAGTGGAGTATCTGAAAAAGTAACCAGTGTGAGAGTAGCCTAGCCCAGAACCGCAATGTGGAGTGGAGATCACTAAACCGTCCCCAGGAGTCACTGGAAGCAATCCTTTAGAAACAAATCATAGAGGATTTAGTTGCTTCATCAATTGCTCAGAAAAAATTTCCAAGGTAATTTTCCCAAATGGTGTCTTAATAATGCATTTGCGAGCCAAGAAACCTGGTCTGCAGGGAGATTTTAGAGGGTGATTAGCTAGTCTAGGGATGGTTACCCGATATTATGCAGCGGAGCATGATGTCTGACTTCTCAGGAACCTTCTGGGAAAGCAACGTAGACACAAAACACGGTGCACGCCTCTGCGGCCTTCCTGAATCTGTCATCCTTTCATGCCACATGAATCTGAAAAATAAAAATCCCCGACACAACCATTTAATCTGGGATTTCTCCAATCTTACAAACTCCAGAAACCACACGGTGCTGCTCTGCAGGCTGACTTGCACTCAA